>JAULKM010121522.1:0-37987 GCA_032355605.1 Rubia tinctorum | reverse complement strand
AATTTTTAATTTCCTTACCAAAGTTGGATTTTCCCCAAAATTCTGCTACTTTAGAGTGCAGTGGAAATGTTGGGTATTAGCAGCCATTGTATGTTGTTCAAGGTAACAGGCAATAGGCTATGGGTTGCTTCATTGTGCAGAAAATTGTATGAAAACAAAAAAACTAGTTGTTATATATAAAGTGTGAAGATTTGTTAGTAAATATATATATATATGTAAAATGGTGAAAGACCTGAAAAAAGGGCAACTTAACGATCCTTCTCCAGTCATTAGTCCTAAATCAAAAATTAAAAATGTTAAGTGCAAACTATCTTCGGAAATGTTGGTGTGACGTTGGCAAAGCGTCGCAGGTACATGTTGGTCCAAAGCAGTGGTTTGGTCGATATTCATCAGCGACATCGTTTAGTAGTCGGTATAACCGTATACATGACCGACACAAAAACGAGGTGGCATATGCAATCTTTAAGTAAACTTAAAAGTTAATATACGACATTGGTTAAAAGTTGGTTCAACCGAAAGACAGATCGACGTAGATGCGATGTCTCATAGTGAAGAACATAATGATATAAATAAGAATGAATGACATCACATGCTAGTCTCATAAACCAATTTGAAACAGACAGGTTATCGACGTCGCATGTATCAGAGACAGCTATTGAAAGAAACACATTAAAACTAAAAAATAAAGTTTCGATAAAATAAAATTAAACAAAATCCTTTGGGGATATACCAAAACATAGTACCTACGTTTACACTCAATGAAATTTCACATTCCAAAAAATTTGATTAAAAACTAGAAAACCAAAAAATAGAAAATATTCATAGACCACAGATCCAACAATATAAAGTAACAATTACAAAAATGGTGTCCGGAGAGTAAAAAAATCATACCTTTGAAAAGAGAGAAGTGAAGACAGGGGAGGAGACTTTTGGAATTTGCAGGAAACTTGTGAAGAGAAGCTTGAATTGATTGTTAGGGTCTCCATATTTATACCTATTTCAGAACGACATCATTTTTAACCCTTGTGATGTCCGCCTTTCATGGTGTGACGTCTCACTAATATCGGTTTATGCAACAAGGTGTCGGCCAATAACCAACGTCGCACGTTATTTGGACCTTACAATGAGCCCACTGACCAGTCAATCTACAATTCAAATTCATTTAAAAAAATTCACAACAATTTGCTAGTTTCAAAATGATTGAAACAACGTATTCATAACACAAAAAGTCTTTTTTAGTTTTGTGAATGATCCTACTATTAAACATTGTTCATATGTTAGGTTAAATATTAAGGATTCCATAACATTAAAATAACATTAGACAAATAGTTAATAAATTTAAGATTAAAATATGCAAATATAAATATTGTTCCAAATACGAATTAATTTTTTTGAAATGAATGTTCAGATCAAGTCTAAACTAAACAACTAATTATATCTAGGGGGAGAACTATAACATTAAAAACTATTGGACTGACACCATTTAGCAGCTCGAAGTAGAGCGTGTCCCCAATCTCGAGTTCCTCAGCATCAAGAAACTAGCTAAAACCCTTTGGCGTCAGGGTCTTCAGCCTCCTATTCCCGAAGTAATGCATGTGGTATTTCCTTTTGTTGCACCTTAGCACAACATGCAACTTGTATAGAAGTAAGAGCTCCACAATATATCTAGGGATGTAATGAATTATAAACATAAAAGCACATTTAGCACATATGAAAGTAATCTATAGAAAAAGTTAATTGAAAACAAAATACACGTGCAATAGGGATGACTTACCAGAATTGGAACTGACCCAAATTTCATTCGGGTCAGAACACGGACAAAGTGCTGAATGATATCCCCAAATGTAGTATGCAGACGATCATCATATGAATTGCTACTGATTTGCATTGGTCAATGAAATTATTACAAATTAAATTAGAATAGAAGTAATGAAATAAAAGGAATTTAAATCTAAACAAAATATTGCTCACATCAATCGAGGAATGGCTCAAACCAACATTATTAGCCTTGATTCCTGAAATCACATTGTCATGGATGATAAAAAATTATGATAGATAGAAAATGGTTCAGTAGAAATCAATTCAATTAATCTTTTTAGTCGGCTAGGAGTCGCTCATACTCGACGCTCCAAAGTATGAATTGGCCGACATGAATGAGCGACATCGATTACACGTCAGTTTAAAATAATTGCACGGTCAGTATTTTGTAGCAACATCGCTCAACTTTTAGTACAACCGACTCATACAATATGAATTAAAGAATATGAACGAGCGATCTCGCACACCGATCACTCCAAATGAAGGAGGATCAATGGACCAGCTACGTCACATTCAAAGATGGCAAAAACACGAACAACAGCAGAAAACCGGAAAAAAGAAAGATCCTAAACCAAAATATGGGGCCACATTAATGGGGGAGAATATAAAACCCAAATTCGTACACCCTAGAACCTAATCCTAAAACCCTAATCTACAGAAACTTTAAAACATAAAACAAATAACACATGGACACACAATATACATATTTTAAGGAAAAATACACAAACAAAGTAATATAACCACATAAAGAAACCATACCTTTAAGAAGATGGGCCGATGGGATTGTTGAAATTTGAGGAAAAGTTGAATGTTTGAAGTGATGTATGAGATTAGCTCCATATATATAGTTGTTATGAATTATTGTGAATTCCTCCTAGGTGAGTGCGACAATGTATAGTAGTCGACCTTACCAACATTAGATCAACGTTTGAGACACGTCGGCTAATCTAATTGTGGGCCACACCATTTCAGCCCACTAGCATATCAATGGACACTTGTCTGACCAAAGCCATCATTAATTGAACCTTGTGAATTTCGTCTCGGCTGTGCGATGTCGCATATCAATCGATTTTAGTGATATTCGACGGACATATGATCGGCGTTGGCTAGTATAAATGTGGGCCTCACCATTTAAGCCCACTATCATACCAACTTGGCCCGAATTTGACAAAAACAATCATAATTAACATTAATAACGGTTAATAGTATGTCATTAAGTAAAGCTTGTAAGATCTCGGGTTTACCTTTGAACTCCCTTATAGTATCCTACTAGGTTTTGTCAAATTCTTCATTCCCATCCAAATCATCTTCCACATTCTTGTTACTCAAATCATTTGTCCCAGTCGTTTCTCCAATTTCCCCATGGCATACCCAACAAGTGTAGGAAGTTTAAAACCCTCTCTTTATGAGATGTCCTCGCAATTTCTTCCTCCTTAAATGCACATCGTTTCTACAATCATTACATGGGCATCGGGCTCAAACAACACCATTTCTAGATGCATCTTCAAATGCTAACGTAAGAAATGCTTCGATCAATTGCATATAACCCGAAAATTTTCTAAGATCATTACCAATGAGTTCATTTCGATCCACTATCCTACTAATCAATTAATTACAGTGCAACCCATTTGTATCATCACAACATTTATCATAACCCACCCCCAATTAATTTAACTACAAATTCTAAATGAAGATTTATATATGTAAAAGTTTAATTTCTAGAAAACTGAAAACAAAAAATTCATATACAACCTACATTCTTCAATTGGAAAGTGATGTTATTCGATACTTCACTTCATCATCAATGGATTATATATGGGAGAAAAATCCTATTTTTTTGTTTATGGCAATTAAAAGAAATGTGCGCGCAATAATTTCTTTTTATACAGAGTCGGTTCTGATCTCGGAACCCATTTTCATAATAAAAAAATCCATACTCACAACAGTTCCGAGTTCAGAAAGTACTCGGCTACAAACCTTCTGAACTCGGAATAATTCTCGTCACTTCATAAACGCAGTAGGGATGCTATTACACGCTTGGATCAATAATCGGCCCTTGTTACGAACTCGTAACTATAGTAATTCAAAGGAGGTTTGTCACAACCGCCTTTAATTAGGCGCAGTTATGACCTAAAACTGCCTTAAATTGTTGCTGATTAAAGGCGGTTAATTAAGAACCACATTAATATACAAAAAACAGCCTTCAAAAGGTTTTCGGGGCTCCTGGAGAGGTGTTCCGAGCTCAAACCACCTCACCATGGCACTTTCGTGTTTTTTTAGACAAAACTATCTTCAATGGATGCCTTTAATAGGGTTGCCAGTACTAGTAGGAGTACCATCGCGCGTTGTGCGATATTATGAATTAAAATATTGGAATGTATATTTTTCTGGCTTACATTTAAATTGAAAAAAAAATTTATTTAAAATTTTAAAATGTAGTCATATAAGGAAATCTACATGAGTTATGAAGTGAAATAATTAATTTAATTAGAAATCGTTAAACACTGAATACAATAAAAAACATTATTTTATAATATTTTATTCAATTTTTTTAAGTAATTATTTATATTTTGAGATTCATTTTAAAATGTTATCATTATTATATGTATCCCATTGCATTAAATAAAAGTAAATATTAAATGACCTAATTAGCCCCACTAAACATAAAATGTCCTCATTTAATAGTTAATCGATCTAAAACAAGACTTTGTCTCATATAATAAATAAATAATATGTCTACATTTTACAATCAAAAGTACTCTATCATTGTATAGCAAAATCCAAACATTTTATTATTTCAGATTATGTGTTTATTTGAATTTTCTCTAGTGATATATATATAGATATAGTATAAGATATTTATTGTTTTAAACATATAAGTAATATATTTTAACAAGTTATGATTGATTATATATAGTAAATAATTAAAATAAGAACATATTATAATATTAGTATATTATTTTTAGACAACTTGAGTTTAGAATAGTTAAAATGACTTCACTATTCTCGATTAAAACAATTTCTATTATAGGCTAATTGTACCTGGCAAGCTGTTGTTCTCACAGAACTTGGTCTAGTTAGAGCTAGATTAAAATTAATGTTACCCATGAATTTATAATAAACTAATGAGTGGTGCTTTGTCATATTCTTTGGGAAGGTATGTAGCATATAAATTTCTGTTGTGTGGTTAAAAGTACTACAAATAAATAATCCAAGTAATGGCAAATGTAATGATGAGGACTTTCTTAGCAACATTCGAGCTTTCTAGCTATCAAACGAGGTTGTACAATGGTAACCATATTTAATAACAAGGGTAATTACAAGGCCCCTGACGACAAGCCTTTTTCTTGTTTTTCTTCTTAAATTATTCTTCAATTAATGTCTAACTGAAAGTGAACATTTCTATGTATGTGTTAGCCGATGCATTACATTTATTATCA
Source organism: Rubia tinctorum (assembly GCA_032355605.1). Lineage (NCBI taxonomy): Eukaryota > Viridiplantae > Streptophyta > Magnoliopsida > Gentianales > Rubiaceae > Rubia > Rubia tinctorum. The sequence goes on along the minus strand of JAULKM010121522.1, from coordinate 32,729 downwards.
TCTTTTATTTGATTGATAGCTAGTTTTAGTTAGATTTACACAACGAAGGGTTTAGACAATCATTATTGATTTTCTTGTTTAAATCCTGAGTTTTGTAGACTTAATTGAAACTAATGAACACTTTTTATTTACGGGCACCTAGATCTTCATTTGTGATCTCATTAGTAGATTTCTCCTGAGTACTTTTTCATCATCTTTTTGTAGAAGGCCATTCGCGAGAGTAGTAGAAGATATTTGAAGGTCATTCGCAAGGATGATAGAAGATATCGAAGGTCATTCGCACGAATGGTAGTAGGTTGAAGGCCACAGACTCCAAAGCATGGTAGTAGATGGAATTGGGCCCAGGATTTGAAGTTCAAGAAGGCCAAGAAAAAAGTGGAGGAATTGTTGCATGAGATTCTGGGAGTGATCGTAAAATAATCAACCCTAAAGGGTGGCACCATTGGATTCATTTTCTCGAGAACTATAAATAAACTACAAGAATTCTCAAACCGGAGATTCTTCAATCGTCGCCGTCAATCACCCTGCATAAAAAATATATGGTAATAAATATGGTAAATTAACATGTAATGAATGTAAACCTACCTTAATTAATTTAAACTCGGATATGCTCCTTCCTTGTATGTTTGATGATGTTTTTGAGAAGCAAATTGATCGAGTTCTTTATTAGTTGTATTGGAGTGAAATGGAAAGGATGGTATGCTGTTGGGTTTGGAGGAGGATTTTGTTGCTGAATGTTATTGAAATGAAAAATTGATGGTAGAAATATTTGGTTTGAATTTCCACCTCAAATTTTTGGTTCCCCACTAGAAAATTTGAATTAGGCGACGTCGCAGAGGGGGTCAGTTTTGGAGTCGTTATGTACGGAAATTTTGCAATATCGTACATAACATACAAAGAATTTTTAATTCGATCAGTAAAAAAAGCTACACAGAATAACAGCCGGCCACATAGTTAGATTATCATAGATTCACAACTCACAAGCACTTACCAATTAACATCATTAACATGAAGTGGAGCCTTATTTAGGGCTTAGATGACAATATTCACGTCATCAACTGTACCATACCACATTAAAATAGATCCAAAATACCATATATTAAACCCAAAATCAAAAGTTACAAATTTGAAATCTACTTAAACACAACATGAAGCAACTATAAGCCGTTTTGAGATAGTAAATCGTCGAGCGAATCTACAATAATAATTGGTTATGGAAACATATTAACTACAATAATAAACAACATTAAAGATATAACGGCGTCGGAACAGAAGTTCTTACGCATTTGTAGTTGCCCGCATTAAATAAATTTCTATCCATGGCGCTAATCTGTGTTTAAAAAATGTGTGCATTTAAAGGAGATAAATTGTCAAATTAGCACAAGGATTTATGACAGAAAACAACTAAGGGGTAATGAAAATAGAGACAACACATACCGGAGAATTGGGCACCGACGCGATTTTTGCCGGGAATCAGCCCTAATCTAAGATTATTTTATCACACATTATAAATACCGCATTATCCAGAAAATACAAAAAATATACACTATATAACATGTCACACAATCGTAATACTATACGAAAATATCCGATCTTTGATCAATGACAAAGAAAAACATACAGAAGGTATATTTAATAAAGAAGGGAAATGAAATTTATGGATGTAAAATAACTCAATTAATTTAAACCGGAAGATATGTCATCCTCGTATGCTATTTGATGTTTTCGAGAAGTAAATTGAGTGAGTTATTTATTGGTTATATTGGTGTGAAATGAAAAAGATGGTATGTAGTTAGGTTTGGAGGAGGAGTGTTGTTGATGGAAAATGTGTGTTGTTGCTGAATATTATTCAAATGAAAAATGGATGGGGGAAATTTTATGTTCGATTTCCGCATCCAATTTTCTCATGTTGGAAAATTCAAATTAGGCGACGCTGCAGAGGGGTCAGTATTTGAGTCATTCAATACAAAAATTTTGCAACATCGTACATAAGACACAGAAAATTTTCAGTTTGACTGGACTAAAAAAGCCACACAAAATAACAGCCAACAACATAGTTAGATTATCACATATTCACAACTCACAAGCACTTACAAACAACATCATTAACAAGAAGTGACACCTTATTTAGGGCTAAGATGACATTCTTCATGTCATCAATCGTACCATTCTGTATTAAAATAGATTCAAACTACCATATATTAAACCCCAAATCACAAGTTGCAAATTTGAAATCTACTTAAACACAACATGAAGCAAGTATAAGTCGTTTTGAGATATTAAACTATCAAACAAACCTACAATAATAACCGGTTAAGGAAAAATATTAAATACAATAATAAACAACAATAAAGATTTAACTGCGTTGGAACAAAAATCCTTACGCATTTCCAGTTGCCTGTGATGAAGAACTTTCTATCCATGGTGCTAATATGTGTTCATGTAAAGGAGAAAAATCATCAAATCAACACAAGAATTTATGTCGGAAAATAACTAAGAGCAGATGAAAATAGTGACAACACATACTGGAGAATTGGGAATCGGCGTGAATTTGGCCAGGAATTAACACTAATCTAATTTTTTATTACACATTATAAAAATTGCATTATCTAGAAAATACAAAAAAATTATACACTATATAACATGTCACACAGTCGCCATACCATATGAAAATATCCGATCATTGAACAATGAAATATAAAAACATATAGAAGGTATATGTAATGAAGATGGGAAATGAACATGGAATGTATGTAAAACTACCTTAATTAATTTAAACCCGGAGATGTTGTATCCTCATAGGCTTGCTGATGTTTTAGAGAAACAAATTGATTGAGTTCTTTATTGGTTGTATTCGTGTGAAATGGAAAGGATGGTATGTAGTTGGGTTTGGAGGAGGAGTGGTTTTGATACGAAACATGTGTTGTTGAATGTTATTGAAATGAGAAATAGATGTCAGGATTTTTTATTTGAATTTTTGCCTCAAAATTTTTGTTCCCTCTAGAAAATTCAAATTAGGTAATATCGCAGAGGGGGTCAGTTTAGGGGTCGTTCAGTATGACAATTTTGCAACATCCTACATAAGATATGAGGAATTTTCAGTTCAATTGGTTAAAAAAGCCACAGAGAATAACAGCCAACCACATAGTTAGATTATCACAGATTCACAACTCACAAGCACTTACCAACAACAACATTAATAGGAAGTGGAGCCTTATTTAGGGTTGATATGAAAAGAGATCCAAACTACCATATATTAAACCCTAAATCACAAGTTGCACATTCAAAATCTAGTTAAACACAACATGAAGAAACTATAAGCCGTTTCGAGATAGTAAATCGTCGAACGAATCTACAACATAATCGATTACGGAAACATATTAACTACAATAATATACGATAATAAAGACCTAACGACGTTGGAACAAAAATTCTTACGCAGTTCCAGTTGTCTGTGATGAACAACTTTCTATCCATGGTGCAATTATGTGTTAACAAATGTATACATTTAAGGAGAGAAATCATCAAATCGGCACAAGGATTTAAGTCAGAAAACAAACTTAGATATGATGAAAATAGAGACAACACATACCGGAGAATATGGCACCGACGGTAATTTGGACGGGAATCAACCTTAATCTAAGCTTTTTTAATCACATATATGAACATTGCATTTTCTAGAAAATATAAAATATATAAACTATATAACATGTCACACAATCGTCATACTATATAAAAATATCTGATCTTTGATCAATGACAAAAAAAACGTATAGTATGTATATATGATGAATATGGGAAACAAATATGGAATGTATGTAAAAGTACCACAATTAATATAAACTTGAAGATACTTTATCCTCGTATGATTGTTCATGTTTTAGAGAAGAAAATTAATTGGGTTCTTTATTGGTTGTATTGGTGTGAAATGGAAAGGATGGTGTGTAGTTGGGTTTGGAGGAGGAGTGTCATTGATGGGAAATGTGTTTTGTTGCTGAATGTTATTGAAATGAAAAATGGATGGGGAGAAATTTTGTTCGAATATTCACCTTAAATTTCCGGTTGGCGCAGGAAAATGCAAATTAGCTGACGTCGCATTGGGATCGGTTTTGGATTCGTTCAGTACGACAATTTTGCAACGTTGCACATAAGATACAAAGAATTTTCCATTTAATCTGTTAAAAAAGTCATAGAGAATAACTGCCAGCCACATAGTTAGATTATCTTCGATTAACAACTCACAGGCAGTTACCAACATCTTTAACAGGATGTGAAGCCTTATTTATGGCTAAGATGACATTATTTACGTTATCAACCTTACAATTCTGCATGAAAACAAATCCAAACTGCCATATATTGAACCCCAAATCACAAGTTACAAATTCAAAATCAACTTAAACACAACATTAAACAACTATAAGCAGTTTCGAGATAGTAAACCGTCTAACGTATTTACAATAGTAATCAGTTACGAAAACATATTAACTAGAATAATAAACAACAAAAAATATCCACCAGCATCGAAAAACAAATCCTTACGCATTTCCTGTTGCATGTGATGAAGAACTTTCTATCCATGGCGCAAATCTGTGTGAAGAAATGTGTACATTTAAAGGAGAGAAATCATCAAATTAGCACAAGGATTTATACTAGAAAATCAACAATGAGCTGATGAAAATAAAGACAACACATATCGGAGAATCGGTCACTGATGGGAATTTGATCGGGAGTCAGCCCTAATTTAAGCTTTTTTAACACATTATAAAGATTGCATTATTTAGAAAATACGAAAAATATACACTACATAACATGCCACACAATCGTCATAGTAAATGAAAATATCTGATCTTTGATCAATGACAAAGAAAAACATATAAAAGGTATATGTAATAAAGGTGCGAAATGAATATGGAAAGGATGTTAAACTATCTCAACTAATTTAAACCTGCAGATGCCCCATCCTCGTATCCTTGTTGATATTGGTTGAGTCCTTTATTGGTTGTATTAATTTGAAATGGAAAGCATTGTATGTAGTTAGGTTTAGAGGAGGAGTGTTGTTGCTGGGAATTTTGTGTTTTAATTGTATGTTATTGAAATTAAAAATGGATGGGGGGAGTTTTTGTTGGAATTTTTGCCTCAAATTTTTTGTTCCCGCTAGAATATTCAAATTAGGTGACATGCAGAGGGTTGGTTTTGGACTCATTCAATATGAAAATTTTACAACATCGTACATAATATACAGAGAATTGTTAGTTCGATCAGTTAAAAAAGCCACATAGAATAACAGTCAGCCACATAGTTAGAATATCACAGATTCACAACTCACAAGCACTTATCAACATCATCAATTACCGGAAGTGGAGCCTTATTTAGGATTGAGATGACATTGTTCAAGTAATCAATCATAACATTCAGCATTAACAAAAATCAAAACTAGCATATATTAAACCCCAAATCACAAGTTACAAATACAAAATCTACTTAAACACAACTTGAAGCAACTATAAGCCAATTCGAAATAGTAAACCATCGAACGAATCTACAATAATAATCGGTTACGGAAACATATTAACTACATTAATAAATAACAATAAAGATCTAATGGAGTCAAAATAGAAATCCTTATGCATTTCCAGTTACCTGCGATGAAGAACTTTCTATCCATGACGCTAATCTGTGTGAAAAGATGTGTCAATTTAAAGGAGAGAAATCATCAAATCATCACAAGGATTAATGCCAGAAAATTAACTAAGAGCGGATGAAATATAAATAACAAATACCGGAGAATGGGGCACCAATGGGAATTTTCCCGGTAATCAACAATTATCTAAGCTTTTTTTATCACACATGATGAAGATTGAATTATCTAGAACATACAAAAAATATACACTATGTAACATGTCACACAATCGTCATACCATATGAAATATCCGATGTTTGAACAATGAAAAATAAAAACATATAGAAGGTATATTTAATAAATATGGGAAATGAACATGGAATAATTGTAAAACTACCTCAATTAATTTAAACCTGGAGATGTTGCATCCTCATATGCTTGTTGATGTTTTAGGGAACCAAATTGATTGAGTCCTATATTGGTTGTATTGGTGTTAAATCGAAAGGATGGTATGTAGTTGGGTTTGGAGGAGGAGTGTTATTGATGGGAAATGTGTGTTATTGTTGAATGTTATTGAAATAATATGACGTCACAGGAAAATTCAAATTAGGTCAGTTTTGGAGTCGTTCAGTATGACAATTTTGCAACATCGTATATAAGATACAGTGAATTTTTAGTTCAATCAGTTGAAAAGGCCACACGGAATAACTTCCAGCCACATAGTTAGATTATCATATATTCACAACTCACAAGCAGTTACCAACAACATCATTAACAAAGTGGAGCCTTAATTAGAGCTGAGATGACATTCTTCACGTCATCAACCGTACTATTCTGCATTAAAACATATTCAAACTACATATATTAAAAACCCAAAATCATAAGTTACAAATTCAAAATCTACTTAAACACAACATGAAGCAATAATAAGCCATTTCGATATAGTAAACATTTGAACGAATCGGCAATAATAATCAATTACGGAAACATATTAGCAACAGTTATAAACAACAATAAAGATGTAATGGCGTCGGAACAGAAATTCTTACGCATTTCAAGTTACTTTCGATGAAGAACTTTCTATCCATGGCGGCAATCCGTGTGAAAAAAATGTGTACATTTTCAGTAGAGAAATCACCAAATCAATACAAGTATTTATGCCATAAAATAAACTAAGAGTGGATGAAAATAGGGACAACACATACTCGAGAATTGGGCACCAACGAGAATTTGGCCAGGAGTCAGCTCTAATCTAAACTTTTTTTATATCACACATTATGAACATTGAATTATGTTGAAAATATGAAAAATATACACTATATAACATGTCATGCAATCGTCATAATGTATGAAAATAACCAATCTTTGATCAATGACAAAGAAAATCATATAGAAGGTATATGTAATAAAGATGGGAAATGAACATTGAATGGATGTAAAAATACCTCAATTAATTTAAACCCGGTGATGCTTCTTCCTCGCATGGTTGTCGATATTTTAGAAAAGCAAATTGATTGAATTCTTTATTGGTTGTACTAGTGTAAAATAGAAAGGAAGGTATGTAATTGAGTTAGGAGGAAAAGTGTTGTTACAATAATAATTGGTTACAGATTCATATTAACTACAATAATAAACAACAATAAATATCTAACGGCGTTTGAACATAAATCGTTACAAATTTCCCTTTGCCTGCGATGAAGAACTTTCTATCTATGGCATTAATCTGTGTGCAAAAAATGTGTGCATTTAAAGGAGAGAAATCATTAAATCGGCACAAGGATTTGTGCTAGAAAATCAACTAAGAGCTGATGAAAAAAACACATAACAGAGAATTGGGCACATACTAGAATTTGGCTAGGAGTCAGCCCTAATCTAAGCATTTTTTTTATCACACATTATAAACATTGCATTATGAAGAAAATACGGAAAATATACACTCTCTAACATGTCACACAATCATCATACTAAATGGAAATATCCAATCTTTGATCAATGACAAAGAAAAACATATATTAGCTATATGTAATGAAGCTTGGAAATAAATATGGAATGTATGTAAAACTAGCTTAGTTAATTTAAACTCGAATATAATTTAACCTCGTATGCTTGTTGATGTTTTAGAGAAGGAAATTGATTGAGTTCTTTATTGGTTGTATTGGTGTGAAATGGAAAGGATGGTATGTAGTTGGGTTTAGAGGAGGAGTGTTATTTATGGGAAATGTGTGTTGTTGCTTAATTTTATTGAAATGAAAAATGAATGGGGGGAATTTTTTGTACGAATTTTTGCCTCAAATTTTTAGTTCCCGATGAAAAATTCAAATTAGTCGACGTCGTAAAGGGGTCAGTTTTGGAGTTGTTCAGTATGAAAATTTTGCAATATCGTACATAATATACTAAGAATTTTTAGTTGCACAGGTAAAAAAAAGTCACACCGAATAATAGCCAGCCACATAGTTAGATCATCACAGAACCACAACTCACTAACACTTATCAACAACATCATTAACAGGAAGTAGAGCCTTATTTGGGACTTAGATGACATTCTTCACGTCATCAAATGTACCATTCTGCATTAAAATAGATTTAAACTACCATATATTAAACCCCAAATCACAAGTCACAAATTCAAAATCTACAAAAACAAAACATAAAGCAACTATAAGGCATTTTGATATAGTAAACCGTTGAACGAATGTACAATAATAATCGGTTACGGACCATATTAACTACAATAATAAAAAAACAATAAAGATCAAATGGCGTCAGAACAGAAATCCCTATGAATTTTCTGTTTCCTGCGATTAAGAACTCTCTATGCATGGTGCTAATATGTGTTTAAAATGTTTACATTTAAAGGAGATAAATCATCAAATTAGCATAAGGATTTATTCCTGAAAAGTAACTAAGATCTGATGAAAATAGAGACAACACATACCGGAGAATTGGGAACCGAGTTGAATTTGGCCGAGAATAAGCCCTAATCTATTTTTTATCACACACTATAAACATTGCATTATGTAGAAAATACGAAAAATATACCCTATATAACATTTCACACAATCGTTATACTACATGAAAATATCAGATCTTTGATCAATGGCAAAGAAAATCATATAGAAGGTATATATAATAAAGATGGGAAATGAACATTGAATGGATGTAAAACAACCTCAATTAATTTAAACCCGGAGAAGCTCCACACTCGCATGCTTGTAGATGTTTTAGAGAAGCAAATTGATTGAATTCTTTATTTGTTGTACTTGTGTGAAATAGAAAAATGGTATGTAGTTGGTTTAGGAGGAGCAGTGTTGTTGATGGGGAATGTGTTTTGTTACAATAATAATCGGTTATGCAAACATATTAACTACAATAAAAAAACAACAACAAAAATCTAACGGTGCTGGAAAAGAAATCCTTACGCATTTCATGTTGCCTGTGATGAAGAACTTTCAATCCATGGCACTAATCTGTGGGAAAAAAATGTTTACATTTAAAGGAGAGAAATCACTAAATCAGCAGAGGGATTTATGCTAGAAAATCAACTAAGAGCTGATCAAAATTGAGACAACACATAATAGAGAATTGGGCATTGACTGGAATTTGGTCGGGAGTTATCCCTAATCTAAGCTTTTTTTATCACACGTCATAAAAATTGCATTATGTAGAAAATAAGAAAAATATACACTATATAACATGTCAAACAATCGTCATACTATATAAAAATATCTGATCTTTGATCAGTGACAAAGAAAAACATATAGTAGGTATATATGATGAAGATGGGAAATAAATATGGAATGTAGGTAAAAGTACCACAATTAATTTAAACTCGAAGGTACTTTATCCTCGTATGCTTGTTCATGTTTTAGAGAATCAAACTAATTGAGTCCTTTATTGGTTGTATTGGTGTGAAATGGAAAGGTTGGTATGTAGTTGGGTTTGGAGGAGTGTTCTTGATGGGAAATGTGTGTTGTTATTGAATTTTATTGAAATGAAAAATGGATGGGAAGAATTTTTTGTACGAATTTTCTCCTCAAATTTTTTATTCCCGATGGGAAATTAAAAATAGGTGACGCCATAGAGGGATCACTTTTGGAGTTGTTAAGTACGACAATTTTTCAATATCGTACATAATATACTAAGAATTTTCAGTTGCACAGGTCAAAAAAAGCTACACAGAATAACAGCTAGCCACATACTTAGATTATCACATATCCACAACTTACTAGCACTTACCAACAACATCATTAACAAGAAGTGGAGCCTTATTTAGGGTTGAGATGACATTCTTCACGTCATCAAATGTACCATTCTGCATTAAAATAGATTTAAACTACCATATATTAACCCCAAATCACAAGTCAAAAACTTGAAATCTACATAAACAAAACATGAAGCAATTATAAGCCGTTTCGAGTTAGTAAATCGTCGAACGAATCTACAATAATTATCGGTTATGGAACAAATTAACTACAATAACAAACAACAATAAAAATCAAATGGCGCCGGAACAGAAATCCTTACGAATTTTATGTTGCCTGCGATGAAAAACATTCTATCCATGGCGCTTATCCATGTGAAAAAAAGTGTAAATTTAAAGGAGATGAATCATTAAATAAGCACAAGGATTTATGCCTGAAAAGCAACTAAGAGCTGATGAAAATGGAGACAACATATAACAGAGAATTGGGCACAAACTAGAACTTGGCAGGGAGTCAGCCCTAATCTAAGTTTTTTTTATCACACATTATAAAAATTCCATTAGGTAGATAATACGAAAAATATAAACTATATAACATGTCACACAATCGTTATACTATATGAAAATATCTTATCTTTGATCAATGATAATGAAAATCATATAGAAGGTATAAGTAATAAAGATGGGAAATGAACATTGAATTGATGTAAAACTACCATAGTTAATTCAAACTCGGAGATGATCTATCCTCGCACGCTTGTTGATGTTTTAGAGAGGTAAATTGATTGAATTCATTATTGGTTGTACTGGTGTGAAATAGAAAGGATAGTATGTAGTTGGGTTAGGAGGAGAAGTGTTGTTGATGGAGAATGTTTTGTTACCATAATAATCGATTACGGAAACATACTAACTACAATAATAAAGAACAATAAAGATCAAATGGCATCGGAACAGAAATTCTTACGAATTTTCTGTTGCTTGTGATGAATAACTTTCTATCCATGGTAATAATCTGTGTGAAAAATGTGTACATTTAAAGGAGAGAACTCATCATATCATCACAAGGATTTATGCCTGAAAAGCACCTAAGATCTAATGAAAATAGGGACAACACATACCGGCGAATTGGGAACCGACTAGAATTTGGCCGGGAATTAGCCCTAATCTTAGATTTTTTTTATCACACATTATAAACATTGCATTATTTAGAAAATACGAAAAATATACACTATGTAACATGTCACACAATCGTCATACTATATGAAAATATCCGATCTTTGTTCAATGACAAAGAAAATCATATAGAAGGTATATGTAATAAAGATGGGAAATGAACATTGAATGGATGTAAAACTACCTTAATTAATTTAAACCCGGAGATGCTCCATCCTCGCATGCTTGTTGATGTTTTAGAGAAGCAAATCGATTGAATTCTTTATTGGTTGTACTAGTGTGAAATAGGAAGAATGGTATGTAGTTGGGTTAGGAAGAGAAGTGTTGTTGATGGGGAATGTGTGTTGTTACAATAATAATCGGTTACGGAAACATATTAACTACAATAATAAAGATCTAACGGCATTGGAACTGAAATCCTTACACATTTCCTGTGTCCTGCGATGAAGAACTTTCTATCCATGGCACTAATCTATGTGAAAAAATGTGTACATTTAAAGGAGAAAAATCATTAAATTAGAACAAGAATTTATGATAGAAAATCAACTAATAGCTAATGAAAATAGAGACAACACATACTGGAGAATAGGGAACCGACTTGAATTTCGACGGGAATCAGCCATAATCTAAGAGATTTTTTTATCACACAATATAAGCATTGCATTATCTAGAAAATACGAAAAATATGGACTATCTAAACATGTCACACACTCGTCATACTATATAAAAATATATGATCTTTGATCGATGACAAAGAAAATCATATAGAAGGTATATGTAATAAAGATGGGAAATGAATGGATGTAAAACTACATCAATTAATTTAAATTAGGAGATACTTCTTCCTCACATGGTTGTTGATGTTTTAGAAAAACAAATTGATTGAACTCTTTATTGGTTGTATTGGTGTAAAATAGAAAGGAAGGTATGTAGTTGAGTTAGGAGGAAAAGTGTTGTTGATGGGGAATCTGTGTTGTTACAATAATAATAGATTACGGAAACATATTAACTACAATAATAAACAAAAATAAAAAATCTAAGGGCGTTGGAACTGAAATCCTTACGCATTTCAGGTTGTCTCCAATGAAGAACTTTCTATCCATGGCAGAAATTTCTGTGTGAAAATATGTGTACATTTAAAGAAGAAAAATCAGAAAATCAGCACAAAGAATTAAGCTAGAAAATCAACTAAGAGCAGATGAAAATAGAGACAACAACGTAAGAGAGAATTCGGCACAGACTAGCATTTTGCTAGGAGTCAGCCCTAATCTAAAAAAATTTATCACACATTATAAACATTGCATTATGTAGAAAATATGAAAAATATACACTAGATAACATGTCACACAATCGCCATACTATATGGAAATATTCGATCATTGATCAATGACAAAGAAAAACATATAGTAGGTATATTTAATGAAGATGGAAAAAAATATGGAATGTATATAAAACTACCTCAATAAATTTAAACTCGAAGATACTTTATCCTAGTATGCTTGTTGATGTTTTAGAGAAGCAAATTGATTGAGTTCTTTATTAGTTGTATTGGTATGAAATGGAACGGATGGTATGTAGTTGGGTATGGAGGAGGAGTGTCGTTGATGGGAAAAGTGTGTTGTTACTGAATTTTATTGAAATGAAAAATGAATGGGAGGAATTTTTGTTCGAATTTTTGCCTCAAATTTTTGGTTCCAGATGGGAAAATTAAAATTAGGCGACTTCGTAGAGGGTCAGTTTTGGAGTTGTTTAGTACGAAGATTTTGCAATATCATCCATAATATATTAAGAATTTTCAGTTTGACAGGTCTAAAAAAGCCATACAGAATAACAGCCAGTCACATAATTAGATTATCGCAGATTTACAACTCACTATCACTTATAAAAAAAACATCATTAACAGGAAGTGGAGCTTTATTTAAACCTGAGATGATTTTCTTCACGCCATCAAGCGTATCATTTTGCATTAAAATATATTCAAACTACCATATATTAAACCCCAAATCACAAGTTACAAATTCGAAATCTACATAAACACAACACGAAATAACTATAAACCATTTCGAGATAGTAAATCATCAAAAAAATCTACAATAATAATCGGTTATGGAAACATATAAACTACAATAATTAAAAAAAAATAAAGATCAAACGGCGTCGGAGCAGAAATCCTTACGAATTTTCCATTTCTTGCGATGAAGAACTCTCTATCCATGAGGCTAATATGTGTGAAAAAATGTGTACATTTAAAGGAAATAACTCATCAAATCAGCACAAGGATATATGCCTGAAAAGCAACTAAAAGCTGATGAAAATAGGGACAACACATAACGGAGAATTGGGAACCGAATGGAATTTGGCCGGGAATCAACCCTAATCTAAGTTTTTCGTCACACATTATAAACATTGCATTATCTTGAAAATACAAAAATATGCACTATATAAAATGTCACACAATCGTCATACAATATGAAAATATCCAATTTTTTTATCAATGACAAAGAAAATTATATAGAAGGTATATGTAATAAAGAAGGGAAATGAACATTGAATGGATTTAAAACTTTCTTAATTAATTTAAACCTTGAGATGCTCCATCCTCACATGCTTGTTGATGTTTTAGAGAAGCAAATTGATTGAATTCTTCATCGGTTGTACAGGTGTGAAATTGAAAGGATGGTATGTAGTTGGGTTAGGAGGAGAAGTGTTGTTGATGGGGAATGTGTGGTGTTACAATAATAATCGGTTAAGTAAACATATTAACTACAATAATAAACAACAATAAAGATCTAACAACATTGGAACAGAAATCCTAACGCATATTTTGTTGCTGCGATGAAGAAATTTCTATCCATGGCATTACTCTGTGTGAAAAAATGTGTACATTTAAAGGATTGAAATCATTAAATCAGCACAAGGATTTATACTAGAAAATCAACTTAGAGCGGATGAAAATAGAGACAACACATAATAGAGAATTGGGGACAGACTGGAATTTGGCTGGGAGTCAGCTCTAATCTAAGCTTTTTTGATCACGCATTATAAACTTTGCATTATGTAGAAAATACGAAAAAATATACACTATATAACATGTCACACAATCTTCATAATATATGAAAATATCTGATCTGTTATCAATGACAAAGAAAAACATGTAGTAGGTATATGGAATGAACATGGCAAATAAATATGGAATGTAAGTAAAACGAACTCTACTTTAAACTCGAAGATGATTTATCCTCATATGCTTGTTGATGTTTTAGAGAAGAAAATTGATTGAGTTCTTTTTTGGTTGCATTGGTGTTAAATGGAAGGGATGGTATGTAGTAGGGTTTGGAGAAGGAGTGTTGTTGATGGGAAAAGTGTGTTGTTAAATTTTATGTAAATGAAAAATGGATGAGGGGAAATTTTTGTTCGAATTTTCACCTCAACTTTTTGGTTCCTGATTGAAAATTCAAATTAGGCGATGTCGTAGAGGGGTCAGTTTTGTAGTTTTTCTGTATGAAATTTTGCAATATCGTACATAATATACTATGAATTTTTCAGTTTGACAGGTCAAAAAAGTTACACAGAATAACAGCCAGCCACAAAGTTAGATTATCACAAATTAACAACTCATTAGCACTTACCAACAACATTATTAACAGGAAGTGGAGCCTTATTTAGGGTCGAGATGACACTCTTCACCTCACCAACTGTACCATTCTGCATTAAAATATATTCAAACTACCATATATTAAACCCCAAATCACAAGTTACAAATTCAAAATCTACTTAAACACAACATGAAGAAAGTATAAGCCGTTTCGAGATAGTAAGTCATCGAACGAATCTACAATAATAACTGGTTACAGAAACATATAACTACAATAGTAAACAACAATAAAGATCTAACGGTGTTGTAACAGAAATCCTTGCGAATTTCCGTTACCTGCGATGAAGAACTATGTATCCATGGGGCTAATCTGTGTGAAAAAATGTGTACACTTAAAGGAGATAAATCATCAAATCAGCACAAGGATTTATGCCTGAAAAGCAACTAAGAACTGATGAAAATAGAGACAACACGTACCGGAGAATTGGGAACCAACTGGAATTTGGCCAGGAATCAGCCCTATCTAAGTTTTTTTATCACACATTATAAATATTGAATTATCTAGAAAATACGACAAATATAAACTACGTAACATGTCACACAATTGCCATACTATAAGAGACTATCTTATCTTTGATTAATAAAAAAAACATATAGAAGGTATATGTAATAAAATAGGAAATAAACATGGAATGAGTGTAAAACTACGTGAATTAATTTAAACCCAGAGATGCTCCATCCTCACATGCTTGTTGATGCTTTAAAAAAGCAAATGACTAAATTGTTTTTTTTGTTCCAAACATAACATCTTTTACTATCTTTTGGTCTTCAAGGGCAAAACCACGTATTTTAGTACAAGGATTTATGCCTGAAAAGCAACTAAGATCTGATGAAAATAGAGACAACACATAACGAAGAATAGAGCACCGATGGGAATTGGCCGAGAATAATCCATATTCTATGTTTTTTATCACACTTTATATACATTCATTATCTAGAGAATACGAAAAATATACGCTATGTAACGTGTCACACGTCGTCATACTATAAGAAAATATCTAATCTTTTATCAATGACAAAGAAAATCACATAGAAGGTATTTGTAATAAAGATGGGAAATGAATATTGAATGGGCGTAAAACTAACTCAATTAATTTAAACTCGGGGATACTCCATCCTCATATGCTTATTGATGTTTTAGAGAAGCAAATTGATTGAATTCTTTATTGTTTGTACTAGTGTGAAATGAGAACGATGGTGTGTAGTTGGGTTTGGAGAAGATGTGTTGTTGATGAGAAATGTGTGTTGTTGCTGAATGTTATTGAAATGAAAAATGGATGGGGGCTCAAATATTTTGTTCCAACTGGAAAATTCAAATTAGGCGAAGTCGGGGGGAAAGTTTTGGAGTCATTCAGTACGACAATTTTGCAATGTCGTACATAAAATACAGAGAATTTTTCAGTTCGATCGGTTAAAAAAGCCACACAGAATAACAGCCAGCCACATAGTAAGATTATCACATATTTACAACTTACAAAGACTTATCAACAACATCATTAAAAGGGAGTGGAGCCTTATTTAGGGCTGAGATGACATTTTTCACGTCATCAATCATACCGTTCTACATTTAAACGGATCCAAACTACCATTTAATAAACCCCAAATAACAAGTTACAAATTCACAATCTACTTAAACACCACATGAAGCAACTATGAGCTGTTCAGATATAGTAAACTGTCAAACGAATCTACAATAATAAACCGTTATGGAAACATATTAACTACAACAATAAAGATCTCATTGCTTCGGAAAAGAAATCCTTAAGCAATTCCAGTTGTTTGCGATGTCCATGGCGCTAATCTATGTGAAAACATGTGTGCATTTAAAGGATAAAAATAATCTAATCACCACAAGGATTTATGCCAGAAAATTAACTAAGAGCTGATGAAAATAGAGATAGGACATACCGCAGAATTGGGCACCGATGGGAGGTTGGCTGGGAATCAGACTTAACCTAAGTTTTTTTTATCACACATTATAAACATTACATTATCTAGACACTGCCATAGAGACCCCCCCCCCTTGAGCACCATTTTTTTCACTGATTTTTGAAAACCGGTGTCCAAATAAAATTAACACCGGTTTTGGCACAAAAACAGGTGACAAAACCGGTGTAGAAATTTTTTAAAAATTAACTCTTCCCGCCAAAAATTAAAAAAATAATTAAAACAAATTTTATTTTTTTGAAAATTTTCATTAGTTAGGTGCAGCTGCGCCCAACCGCTCTTAGCAAAAAATATTTTAAAATTTTAACACCGATTTTCAAAAAATCGGTGTTAAATTTTTTAAAAATTCAATCTTCCCATATAAAATTTTTAAAAAATTGTATACAATTTCAAATAATTCACCAAAATTTTTAATTATTTTTGAAAAATTTCATGGCGGCAGGGCGCAGCTACTCTAAGTTAAAAAATTTAAAAAACTATTTTGCACCGGTTTTTAAAAAATCAGTGCCAAAACCAGTGTTAATAAAAATTAAAAATTCAAACTTTCCGCCATAATTTTTTAAAATTTTTGCCAAAAATTTTATGAGATGGGTGCAGCCACTCTAAGCTAAAAAAAATTCTTGACTTTCAAAATCGTTCATTTCTTTTGTTTACTTTAACTATAACTAGGTTGAATTAAATTATTCTAAGATCAACCTTTATTGAGCTAATATAAATAAGAATATAAATGTTTGACACTAACTAATTAATGTTCAACCCTCAATTGATTTAGTATATATAAATACGAATAAAAATTGACTTTAACTAATTAACGGTCACTACTTAGTTGATTTTGTATAAATAAACATTAATAACTAAGTTACATTTCCACATAGACCCCCCCCTCTGGCACCGTTTTTTTAAAACTAATTAACGTCCAACCCTTAATTGTCTTAGTATATGCATAAATACGAATAAAAATGTTCGACTTTAAATAATAAACGTTCAACCTTTACTTGTCTTTCTATATATAAACACTAATAACTGAGTTGACTTTAATTAAGCAACGTTACCCTTACTTGACTTTCTATATATGAACACCACATATTTAAACCCTTACTTGACTTAGGCAAGAATAATAAAAATCATGTATTTTTTAGCAATGGATAACAGGGTAACACAATTTTAGGCAACGGTGTAATTTTTTAAAGCTGTGTAGAAGTAATCAATGTTGACTTTTTAGATCTTTTCGTTCACCCATACATGCCCTAATTTCATATTCACAATCATATATTATTGAATTGTATTTTTGTGTTTCCAATTTCGTGATTTGACAACTCCAAATTTCTTGGAGGGACCTAAGTGCAAAAAGTAAAAACTTTACTTTTAACTCCAAATAGAAATCCGCTCGAACGTGATGATACTGTATACACCCTCCTTGTATTTTTCAATCCCTTCAGGGAATATTTATTAACAATGCGGCGCAAGAACGTGTTCGTAATCCTATTCGATTGCCCTTTCTTACTTCAAAGTAATCAACTCTAACTTACTTTAGAACATGTACAAGCGCTTTCCACATTTTTACCCAAAAATTAATTTATTTTTTATTTCTATATTTATGCAAGAATAAAGAAAATCGTGTATTTTGGAGAGAAGGATAATGTCATAATGAAATTTGGGGCCATAGATTAATTTTTCATAAGTTATGGAAACTAGTGAAAGGATTTAACTTTAACTAATGAACAGTCAACCCTTACTTGACATTCCATACATAAACACCAGTGAAATGGTTATAACGTTAACTAATCAACGGTCAACTCTAATAACTTGAACCTTCATAAGTAAACAGTAATGAAAAGATTTGACTTTAACTAATGAAGGGTCAACGCTTACTTGAATTTCCATAAATCAACACTAATGAAAATGGTTATAACTTAACTAATAATCGATAAGCCCTTACTTAACTTTCAATATATAAACACAAAAGAAAATGTATGACCTTAACTAATGAACGTTCGACTTTTACTTAACTTTCCATGTATAAAAACTAATTAAAATTTTCATATAAATATAAGTATAATGATTTTTATAATAATTTTTTTATTGACATAGTTTTTAAAAAAATTGAACTTATAAAATAAAATGTAAATACATACCTTAATGTTTAAAAACTTTGTAAATTTTAAAATTTTATTTTAGAAAATTTTGTAAATAAAATGTTAAGGGCCTTATTTCAGCCCATACAATTCAGGCCTATAAATACCCAAACCCTACCCCTATATATATAACCCAAACCCTAATCCCCTCTACCCTCCCTTTTCTTCTTCGATCTGATCACCTCCTCCTGTAAAACCACCGCCTCCTCCTTTAAAAACCAAGGCCTTCTCCCTGATTTCGGTGATGCCACTGCTGGCAAATCACCTCCAATATTTGACGCTAATCCCTGCCGCCTCCACCGTTTGATGCCTCCACTAAATATCCTTCCTACCGCCTCTATTTTCCATTTGGTACCACCTCCAAATCGCCTCCCTACTGCCTTTCTCTGTCGTTCGACACCACCTCTCTCTACCGTTTCACGCCAACTCTTCTCTGTCGGTCGACTCCACTCCACCATTTAACTACGCACCGCCACCTCTGCTCCTCCGTTCGACTCTGCTCCGGTACCTCTGCTCCGCCGTGTGATGCCACCTCTCTTCGGCGCGCTCCGCCAGCTGTACTCTGCCCACAACAATAGCTAGAAATGTGTTTGTTTATTTTGTTTATAACATGTTCTTGTTTCTCTGTATAGCTCTAGATTTGTATTTTGTTAATTTGAATTTAATAAAAAATTAATTACATTCGAGTGATTATAAATTTTTTGTTGTTGTTATATCCCCACATTGGCCTATGAATTGAGAGTTGTGGATTTTGCTGGAAAATTCTTGTTGCCTGTTAACTACTGTTTTGCAGAATTGACGTAGTAGAATATGGATCGCAGAAATATGACTAATTTATTATTTTCCTTATATATCTGATTGGGTTATGGGAATGTTCATTGCAGGGTTTTGAATTTGTGAAAAAAAAAATTTACTGAATGTTTTATGCTATATGTTCTTTCCTACTTTGGTTTGCTAAGTGCCCTTTAAGATTTTCTTTTCTTGAATTTGTTCGTGCTTATATCAGATCCTAATGGTGCAAAATTGATTGGATTACTTTTCTTTTAATATGAAGACACTCAGACATTTCTCACTCAGGTACACTAATTTTCTCATTTAGCGCAATTGCTTGCAGCGATTATATGTATGTAGAAACTAATTTTTATATTATTCAGGTGAGGTCGAAGAAGGGAGGATGGAGAGGTTGAGCCTAGGTTGTTCCAATTACTCTATAACAGGTGCACATGTTCCGTTGATTACTTTATTATTTTCTTCTCAACTTGTAGTACATAACACACTGTTGTGTTTCATGATTTTGAAGTTCTGATTGCAAAATTTAACTATAAAATGACAGTTTAATGCGCTTTAGAATAATGTGTTGATGCGAATGTATTAATATATCTAATCAACAATTGCACTGATATGAATTTGTTGCTTGTCTGAAAAGGGCTGACAATTTTTTAGCCTCTTATAAGATTAGCATATCCTTTTGTTACTATTATCTTTCTCTGTTCCTTTCTCCCGCTATTTAATAAATGGTGGTTTGCTTTAAAGTTTATACAATTGAA
The DNA here is from genome assembly GCA_032355605.1 of Rubia tinctorum. Classification (NCBI taxonomy): domain Eukaryota; kingdom Viridiplantae; phylum Streptophyta; class Magnoliopsida; order Gentianales; family Rubiaceae; genus Rubia; species Rubia tinctorum. The sequence goes on along the minus strand of JAULKM010121522.1, from coordinate 12,451 downwards.
TGATCTTGATTTTGAACTGATAGAATCACTATCCAAAACATGTAATGAATGGCGTAATATAAGCTCAACAACAGGTTTGCCTTATGTCCGACATTCTAACTTTCGTGTCTATAACTCTCATCACCATGTATAATGTGCTTCATATGCTTAATAATTGGGATTCTGGCTTCAATGTATATTACTTTAAAACTGCTCTGTATTTGATTTTTGTAAATAATCGGCATATGAGCTAAAGTGAGTCTATCGTATACTTGGGATTCTGGCTTACATGTGAATGATTCAACAACATTTCTATTTGATTTTTGGAAGTACTCCACAAATGAGGTAATGTATGTCTACCTATTGTTCATAATAGATGGAATTTAAAGGATCAGGCAATGAAAAGTCTCCTATCTTCAACTCATTTGGCTCAGAGTTTCAAGCTCCCTCTGGTAAAATTAACTTTTCTAGACTGATGGATTTTAGTTCATTTCAATTTCACCTTCAGATATGAATTTTATCTTAGGAGGGAGAATGCGGAAGTGTAGTTGAATGCCTGCAATGTGCTATTACTTAATGAAGATGTGTATTGAAAAGAGTATTGAGGTTCTCTTTGAGGATGAGATGACTTTTCTTGTGTAAAGTGTATTAAACAAGCGTCGCGACTCTTCAAGCTTATGTTTTGGGAAAGTCCCATAGATTATTGATTTTGTATCATGCATATTTTTTTGGTTTTATTTTTATATTATAAATTTTGTGAAGTTAATATTATTATTAAATTAATGCCCTACTGAATTAATAATTTTGGGTCTTTATCCATTTCTCTGAATGCAGTTGCGCGCAGCTGCTTAAAGAAGAAGGACTTTTTTTTAATCCTTGAAAATTGTGGCACTGGTTTTTGAGAATCGGTGCTAAGAATTAACCGGTGCTGAATTAACATTGGTTTTTGAAAATTGGTGCTAAATTAACACTTGTTTTTTTAAAACCGGTGCTAAATTAACATCGGTTTTCAAAAAACTGGTGAAACCATTTCACCCCCTACTTAGACACCTGTTTTTTAGACCCCAAAAAGCTGGTGCTAGACTTCTTAAAAACCGGTGCTAGAGGGGGTTTCCTGTGATAGTGAGAAAATACGAAAATTATACACTATATAAAATGTCACACAATCATCATACTATATGAAAATATTTGATATTTGATCAATGACAAAGAAAAAAATATAGATGGTATATGTTAATAAAGATTTAAAATGAACATGGAATAGATGTAAAACTACCTCAGTTAAGTTAAGCCCGAAGATTCTCCATCCTCGTATGTTTGTTGATGTTTCAGTGATGGAAATTGATTGAGTTATTTATTTGTTGTATTGGTGTAAAATGGAAAGGAATGTATGTAGTTGGGTTTGGAGGAGGAGTGTTGTTGTTGAATTTTATTAAAATGAAAAATGGATGGGGGAATTTTTTGTTCAAATTTTTGCCTCAAATTTTTTGTTCCCGCTAGAAAATTAAAATTGGACGATTTTGTAGAGGCATCGGTTTTGGAGTCGTTCAATACTACAATTTTGCAACATCGTACATAAGGGACACCACAATCTAATTTTTGAAAAGTGTAGTAAAATACTCCCTGTTAAGATTGCAGCCCTTAACGATGACCCATTCATGCACAAATGGGAAAAACACTATTTTCTCATGTGAATAACAAATTGTTATCTCCAATTTTGCATCTCAAGTTCTCCTACTCCGTCGCAAGTACCTAAGTTCTATATTATAAATGCACGCTGGCATTCCCGAACCCTATTACGATCGGCCCAAAAAGAAACTTTGACATTCGAAGTTGAACTTATACTTACCGAGGGTTATAAATAAACTGGTCTTATTCATGATATCTTCGGTTCTTTTGAATTATGCCTTTCATACTTGTAAGTAATCTTTTACAGTCGATGCGAGGGCATGTACTGTCGCTTTAAAATTTGTGATGGACGGAATTCTATTATCTTTTTATTTTTTCAAAAAACAAGAATATGAAATTTCATGCTATTTTGTGTGGTCGTTGTCATCTTTCTCATAAAGCTTATCGAAAGGGTATCTATGAAATGCTAACAAAAATGACAGACGATTACTCCGGTATATCCATCCATGACAAATTGTAACTTTGTGGTCGTGAATTGGTTAATCGGTTCATTGTATCTCCAATTTTGCATTTCAAGATCTCCCAATATGTCAAAGGAACCTAAGTGCAAAACTATAAATGTATACTGGCATTCCCAAACCTTATTACGATCGGCTCGAAAAGGAACTTTGATATCCGAAGTTGAACTTATACTAACCCGGGGTAAGAAACAAACTGGCCTTATTCCACATATACTTCCACAAGTTCTTCTGAATGATGTCTTTCATACTTGTAAGAGATCTTCTACAATCTATGCAAGGCCATGTAATGTCGCTTTAAAAATTGTGGTGGAGGGAATTCTATAATCTTTTTTTTTTCTTCAGAAACCAAGAATATAAAATTTCATGCGATTCTATGGGGTGGTTCCCATCGAACTGGACTTCCATAAATTTCTCCGGCTTTGCTAAAATAGGTTCACATCGAACTAGACCTCTATGAAGTTCATGGACATTTATAAACTTCAATTAGTAGTATCTAATATACTATTAGCCGTTATTAAGGTCAATTATATTTGTTTTCGTCAAACACAGGCCCAGTTGCTATGCTAGTGGGATGAAATGGTGAGGCCAACTTTAATGCAGACCGACATCGTTAACATGTTCATTTTTTGCTAAGAACAATAGGTACGCGACGTCACATATCTTGTTGGTCAATCATAGGCCGTTGTTATACTAGTGGTCTTAAATGGTGAGGCCCGCATATGGATTAGATGACTTCACTCCAACATCGTTTCCATGTTGGTTTTGTGGACAGATATGTGACATCGCTGCATCCGAGGTGAAATTCACAATGATTTGTAACGACTATATATACAGTCATCCTTATACATCACTTTAAACATTCAAAATTCCCATGATTTTGTGCATTCTCTCTACCCTTCTTTTTGAAGGTATGCATCCTAGATTCCCTGGAGTATTTCCATTTTCGTATTTTTCATTAAATTCGATTTGTATATGGTGTATCAATGTTTTTTTTATGTTTTTTGTATTTAAATTCCCATGGATACTTGCTCAAATGTTGTAGGAATTTGTGTTCTGCGTTATGACTGGTCAACCGACCCTATTTTGTTTTTCATAACCTTTGTTTGCTCCAGTTTTCTGTTGTTGATCAAGCTTCTGTTAGGTTTGAATCCAACCTCGTTGGTTCATCGCTCCTCTTTGATCCTGAGCGATCGTGTAGTGATGTCTCTCATTCCTTTAGTATGCTATCCTTACTTGAATGTGATGTCGTACTTTTCTCATTTAACCAATCAGTTGAGCCGACTAGTTAACGACGTCGAACGTATATGTCAGCCAAGTCACTTTTAGGTCTCACAGTTAAGTGCGACACCTTACCAATAAAACAGATTAATTGAGCCAATTTATAATGAATGGCCAATAATGCTGGTTCAAGTAGACGTGCCCCGATTGAAGTGAGTGATTTCTTGTTGGGATTTAAATTCCTTTTATTTTCTTATTTATTTTCTAATGATATTATTAAAATTTTCGCTAACCAATGTAGATCCCTAGTGATTCGGATGAGAATTGTCATCCATGGACCACATTTTGGGATGTCATTCCTCATTTTCTCTACACTTTTACCCAGGAAGACTTTGGCGCAGTTCCGATATTGGTAAGTCCTCCCTATTACACATGTATTTAATTTTCAATTAACTTTTTTAATATTTTGCTTTCATATTTACTATATGTAGTTTTTTTGTTAAAAATATTAGTACATCCCAAACCAGATTTCGGAGATCCACCCACCATACAAGTTGCCCACTCTGTTGTGGTCCAATGGAAGGAAGTATGAGATGCACTACTCGGAGAATAGGAAGTTCAAGATCCTGATCCGTGTTGAGAATTACTAGGTTACATGATGAAGAGGAACTCCCAATTGGAGACACACTTTATTTCGAGTTGGTAAATGGTGTTGGGCGCAGAGTTTTTCATGTTATCGTTCTTTCATGCAGATTTTAGTTTTTCAGGACTTTTAAACAAATGTTTGACACTAGTTTATTCAAATTTTGAATAACATTTACTTACATGAATTTAAGGTTCAATCTATAATATTTTCGATTGAATTTTATTTCAATGTTATTGAATCCTTCATATGAAACCCAAGAATCCTTCATATGTAACTCCCCTCTCCCTCATGTATTTCAGAGATCAGTAATTATAAAAATATGCACTGTATGCAAAGTAACATGAAAAAATAAAAATCCTGAAGGGTCATTTCAATAATAAAATCATAATTAAACAAAAACCATCATCTGCAGTGTAAGCACTGATCTTCAGTCATCATAAGCCATCATCCTATTACCCAAATGGGAGGCTCTGCAATTATCTTCCAGCTGTTTCATAATCTCCCTATTCACTTTCTTTGATCTCACCTCCTAAGTAGTTGATAGTTATATGCATGGATCGTTCACCAAACCCAGGACAACATTAGCATATATTGAATAACATGAGTATATATTGAAATACAAGAGTATATGATGCGGCCAAATATTTGATGCAATAATTTTTTTAAATAAATTAGAAATGTTGACATACTAGTTTGTGGATTGAAATTGCAGATCGTTGTTAAAAAACTAGAAAAAATTTAATTGGGTATTGTTTCAATCAATTTAAAACTAGCAAAATTATTGTTGCAAAATTTGTTTTTCATTACACTCGAACAGTTGACCGGCTGCTTAGTGGGTTGAAATTGCTAGGCCCTCCAAAGTCTGCGACGTCAGTAAGTGGTCGACGCCTTGTCGCCCACTCTGACTTTGATGCGACTTGGCATACATCTAGGTGGACAACACAATGGTTCAAAACAACGTTGTTTCAAAATGGCTATAAATAGGGGGCCATAAAAATTAGTTTAACCGTCTATTCACAAGTTTCCTGCGAATTCCAACAGTCTCCGACTCCTCCTCATCTTCTCTCTTGGAAAGAGGTTTGTTTTTTCTAATCTCCTAACACCAAAGTTTTGGAGTTCTTACTTTACAATGTTCGATCTGTGGCCTGTGAATGTGTTTTGATTTTTTGGCTATCTAGTTTTGTCTCAAATTTATGAGAGTGTAAACTTTACTTGACTTTAAATGTAGGTACAATGTTTTTGTTTGTCTCCGAAGGTTTTTTTTGATTTGATGTTAATCATGCTTCATTTTTACTGATTTTATGTGTTTCTTCCTGCAGCTTCCTCTAATATATGCAACGTCGCTATTCTGTCTACCACAACTTGGTTTATGCGATTATAGTGTGACCTCGCATATTCTTATTTCTAGTAGCTTATTCTTTAGTTAGTAATGTCGTACGATTATCACGTGACCTTCGGTATGACCAAAATGTTACCGACATCGCATATGACATCTAAGTGTATAATTTTTATGCATTTGAGACTTTAGTCATGTGTCGATCATGTCTTCGGCTTTACTGACCAATATGTGAAGTTCCAAGTACATGTCTGCCATCCCACTCCTTTGTGCCGACATGCACCTGCGACGATATTACCGACGTCGCTCCTTGCATTCTGTGGGGTAGTTTGCACTTAACATTTTCCCTTTTGATTAAGGACTAATGGTTGGCGAAGGATTGTCTGATCCGCCCCTTTTTCAGATCTTTTGTCAATGTGCATATATATTTACTAGCTAACACATCTTCACACTTTATAATAACTAATACCTTTTTATTTTTGTACAATTCACTGCACAACTTTGGAGCAACCAAGAGCCTATTCGCTTTGACCTTAACCATCATACGGTGGCTCTTGATAGCCCACGTTTCCACTACACTCTTAAGCAGTAGAACTTTGGGAAAAACCCTACTTTGGTAAAAAATTTTAAATAAATTTTATCTGTTGACAATTGCATCTATATATATATATATGGATATATCTAATTAAGATTTTTTTAGGCAAATCAGTACATCCCGTGTGAGATTGTACCAATTTTGCCGACTAAGAAGACCTCCGTAGTGCTGAGGTGCTACGAGACAAAGTGGCGTATGAACTACTTAGGGTAAGGTAAGATCAAAGGCATTTTCCCAAAAGGTTTTAGAGAGTTCCTTAGGGGAAACAACCTATGCATCAAGGACACCTTGTTCTTTAAGGTGATGGAAGTTGGGGGGTCAATCGTCTTCAAGATCATCATTGTTTGAGCTAATTAAGTTTGTTGTATTTTCAGTTATGTTGGAGCTAAGACAACTCTTATTCGAATATATGTACTCTTGGTATGGATATTTTCATGAAAACTATTTTTCTTATTATTTAACTATCTTGTTTGAACAATATATAATTGACTGTGCATATGTGCGTTTTTATTCGTGCATGATTTTATAAATCATTTTTATAATTCTATGATTAAAAACCATTGAGAAAAGGGTGCAATGGACGTGTACGAAAGTTAATTCATATTTCCAGGGTGATTTTTAGCACAATGATTACTAGCTACTTTTGTGCCTAAATGTCCTTTTACATACCCCTAAACTAATTGTGATGATGGGATATTAGGAGGAGAGAGACGCCAAAACAAAGAGAAGTGCACGACCATCATTTTCTTTTTTCATTATTTTCTAACACCAATAAATTATTTACTTTTTAATGTATCTGTTACATATCTGTGACTTTGGTAGTCAATCACAACACATGTTGGTGAAAACAACGTTTGAAGCGAAATTGAGCCACTAATTCAAACAACATGTGCGACATCGCACGTTAATCGCTAACATTATTTAGTTCATTTTTAACCTTTTACTTTGTATAATAACCGAGGTAAAAAAGCAATCATTTACCTAAGTTATTTGATGTTAACAAAAAAACTGAGGTAAAAGGGGTGAAGTAATAGGTCATTTTTCTTGTAGTGGTCCCAAGAAAATCTGCACACTTTCCTCTTTAAGTAAAATTCGACAATTTAAATAACATAAATACCTTTACAAACTCAACATTTACATAATCCTACAAACCCTCTCCCGCTCAACCCTAATTTCGGAATTTTCAAAACCCAATTTAACTTTTCCTCCGTCACCACATGTTTGCTCTTTCCGCCGCCACTTGTTTGCTTTGCCGCCTCCTTGACCTGACCCCTCAACCCTAATGCCACCACTTTCACTACTTATTTGCTCCCCCGCCATCACTTGTTTGCTCCCCCGCCATCACTTGTTTTCTCCCCCGCCTTCCCGATCTGACACATTAACCCTAATGTCACCACTGCCACCATTTGTTTGCTCCAGCGCCCCCCTCACCGCTGCCTCCCCTTGCATCCGCCTTTGTCCCTCCCTCCGCCTCCACCTCCACCTCCACCAGAATTAGTCACCCCCACCAGACTCACCACCATCAATTTTTCCCGAAAGAGGCGACACAGAAAGACCCTTCACCGCAGCTCCTCCATCGCTAGAGCCACCGCAGCTCCTCCATCGCTAGAAACACCAGCGCTCCACACACGTCGGCCACTCCACTCACGAGGCGTCAAATGCATCGCCATCAATTTATAGTCAGTCACCGCCGGAAGGCGGGAGGAAGGAGAGGACGGAGGTGAGAGGATTCAGGCAGGAGGCGGGAAGCAGGAGTCAGAGTGGATTAAAGTAATAAGGGGAGAGGAAGGAGGAACGGGTGGGTAAAATATTGGAGACAGGAAGAATAGACTTAGGCAATATAATCTTTTCACCCAAGGAAAATTAATAGAGGGATTTTCTCTCTCTGCATATTGCCTTGTGGGACGGAGGGAGTATCTGTCTTCCTTGATGGAGAAATGCTTAGGTGTATCAAAATAACTGTATTAAGAATGACTTGGTATGAATAGATAGGAAGATAAGCTTATATAATTTAAAAAAATATTTTTATTCATTTAAAGTTTAAAAAATCATGTTTACTAATTATGGTTGGGCCAAAATCTATCCGTCTGGGCCGAAACTCAGATTATTAGATCATAACCTATTGTTGGATAGAAACCCACTACCATTGAATGTTCCTGATGAGATGCAAATACACCATCATTTTAACACAGCTAACACTCACTTTTGATATGTTTTGCCTTTTCAGTTAGGAAATTAGATGTTTTATAAATATGGGGGGTAGAACCACCTTGTGTGGTAATTCACTCTAGTTTATCTATTTTTCTAAGCAATTGCATTGAGAATTGAAGATTTGGATGCTTAGCGGAGATCAAGTCATCGAAAAAGGTCATTCACGATGAAGATAGAACATTAGAGGTCATTCGTGAGGATGGTAGAAGAAATAATGGCACTTCCAAAGTGGTGGATGATAGGTTGAAGAAGGAGTGAAAAGAATGCAAAAGTAGCGGGTGAATAACTTTAGAGTAACTTTTGAGAATGATCTCAGATAAATTGGTGTCCATGGATAGTGTCGTTGAATTCATCTTCACGAGTTATAAAAACAACTACAAGAACTTTAAAAACGGGTCAACATTTCACCTATAGTTTGAAAAATAAGGGCAATCCAACCTTGCATGGTCCATGCTTGTAGCCAAAAAATTTATACTGAGAAACATGGTCCACACAAAACTACTTGGGCCGTACACTTGGAGCCAAAATATCAATTTTGGCCTTTTCTTCTTCCTCAATCTCTCCCATAAATAGTCCATTTTCTCCCCAATCATGCTTGAGCACGACTTCGGCCTCATAAACCCTAGTTTTAAATTATATATTCTTATTCATTTAATCTTTTCCATGAATTTTTGTTTCAATATTACAAGTTTTTGTAGACTAGTCTAAATTAGTGCTTCGGATCATTTATTCAACATGTTTAGTTTGTAATTTGTGAGATTCTAGATTCATTCTATTTAATGACTTGATTATTTTATTGCTAGAATTTATTATTAATAGGTCGAATGACTTGGGAGGCCCCTGAATTCCCTTCACCGTCGTCTTTTATCCCCTTATCTTTTTTTGAATAGTTTGAGCCCCTGAATTGACAAAACTGTTACATAGTACCCCATTCATCTGGTCAAATCGTAAACTTTGGTCAATTGCATTAAGTTTAAGGGCAAAATGGTTTTTTTGCATTTTTCCTTTTCTTTTCTCTTCTTTTTTTCATTATCTTTTATCCCTTTTCCTCCTTTTCTTTTCTTTTTTCTATTTTCCTTTCTTTTCTTTCTCATTTCTCTTTTGGATTCATTTTCCTGAACGATTTTGAGCTCCTTCTCACCGCCGTCTTCCTCCTCCCCTCTGTCGTCCTTCGTCACCCGTTGCCACATCACCACCCACAGAAACTCTTTTTCCTCCACCACCATCTACTTTCCTCCCCACCGCCACAAGAATCCACGCCGCCATCTCCACTCGCTTCACCCACCAGAAACCAATCCCGACAGTGAAATTGCGACCTCCCAGAGACGGTGAAATCGTGGCCTCCTAGGGACGATGGTTTCAGAGATGGGGAGGAGAAATTGGACGAAAGGGAGAAGGTTTTAGAGCTCTTTTCGGCAGCTTGAGGATGATCTGAATGGAATCCGTGGGATACACAGTCAATGGAGGGGGATTTTTGACTTTGGGTATTTCTCAACGGAGGGTTCAACGGTGGGAGACGCACTCAATCTCTATAAAAATCTCACTTTGGAGGATTTCTTCCATTTTCTCTTCTCCGTTGACTTGAATCCATCCATCATTTCCAAGGCTTGGTTTTTTAAATTTGTTTGAGATGGATCAGAGTGCTTGGTTTTGGATTTTAAAGTTGTTGGTTCTTCATTTTGGGATATTAGGTTTCATAAAGTTGGGATCATTATTTTGGTTATGGAGAAATTGACGGTGGCGGGGAGAAGGAGGAGGATGGTTACGGGGAGGAGGAGGACAGGAAGGGGAAGGGGAAGGGAAAGGGGAAGGGGAAAGAACCATCAACGTTTGAGAAAAGGAAAAATGGAAAGAAAATAAATAAGGAAAATAGAAAAAGAGGAAAAGAGGAAAAGGATTTAAGATAATGAGAAAAGAGAAAAGAAAAGGAAGGGAAGAGTGCAAAAATACCATTTGCCCTTAAACTTAACGCAGTTGACCAAAGTTGGCGATTTGACCAGACGGAAGGGGTACTATGTAACAGTTTTGTTAGTTAAGGGGATAAAAATATTCAAACAAAATAAGTGGCTAAAAGGGGACGATGGAGGGAATTCAAGGACCTCCCAAGTCATTCTCCCTTATTAATAATTATTGCATGATTATGGTTTGGATGTACAACTAATTGTGATTATGTCATGATTTAGCACTAGACGCGTGAAGATAGGTAAGCACTCTCTGCGATCCTGCGAGCGGTGCCGCTGGAGATGCTGTCCACATTGGCTATGAAGGACACAACCAAAGAGGCTTGGGATACGATAAAGACACAACAAATGGGCTCCGACCATGTTCGCGAAGCTAATCCACAAAAGATGTGCACGGAGTTCTAAACCATCAATTTCAATAATGGTGAGAACATTGATGATTTTTCCATGAGAACTATGAGCCTTGTCAACAATCTTCGCATCCTTGGTGACACTTTGGAGGAGGAGAAGTTCTTCAAGAAGTTCTTCCGCATTGTGCCACAACGGTATGCGCAAGTGGCAATTGCAGTTGAGACTTTGCTTGATCTAAGCACGCTCTTGGTTGATGAACTGACCGGAAGACTATGCTCGGTGGAGGATTGTTTTGAACTTAGTGATCCAAGTAACATGGGTGGTACTAAATTGCTTCTCATAGAGGAGGAGTGGCGAATGCGCCAAAGCCACAAGGAGAAGGGTGAAACCTCTGAGGCAAGTGGAAAGGGTCAAGGCCGCGGAAAGGCTAGGATTCGTGGTCGTGGATACTCATGGGACCAGAAGGTAAGTACCACAGGGATTCGGGGAAATGGTCCAAAGAAGGGGAAATTTCACAATTGTGGCATTTATGGCCATTTTACATTTGAGTGTCGCAAGGCAAAACAAGGAAAACGGGATAAGACACACTTAACAATGATCGAGGATGATTAGCAAGTCTTTCTAATGGAATCCGTGGTTGAGGTGCAACCCCCAAAGATCATCTGGAAGGAGCCATGAAGCCAGAGTGATGAGGCGCTCCATGTTGGGAGTGTCCCGACAAAACCAACCCTGGATTGTGTTGGTTATGTCAAAAAGGAAGATGAGTACGTATTATTCAATGTGGAGCATGTGTTTCCAGTCTGCATGGGCAAGGGGGTGTGGCACCTCAACACGAGGGCGAGTAACCACATGACGCGCACCAAGGCATTGTTCACATCACTTGATGAAACCGTGAAAGGCAAGGTCAGGCTTGGTGATGGATCAATGGTGAAGATCCGCGGTCGAGGTGCTGTGATGTTCCTATGCAAGAACAAAGAGCACAAGGTGCTAACAGATGTATACATCATGCTTAAGTTTAATAGAAACATTGTTAGTATTAGCCAACTAGATGAAAATGGTTGCAAGACCGTGATTGAAAATGGGAAGTTGTGCTTGTTTGATCATAACCAGGCCTTGTTGTAACCGGTGGCACAAAGAAAGAATAGGCTCTATGTCTTGACGATGGATGTAGCTACCCCGTGAGTTTTCTTTCTAAGGCGGACGATGTAGTGTGACTATGGCATGCACGCTACAGACACCTTAACTTTCTGTTATTGAGCAAATTAGCGCAAAGAGGCATGGCCAAAGGGGTCCCGTTGATTAACCATGTTGAACAGTTTTGTGATAGGTGCGCTCTTGGAAAAAAACACCGAGTCTCGTTCCCGAAGGCCTCGATGTCCCGCACTGCTCAGTGTATGGAGTTGGAAAACATCGATTTGTGTGTCCCTATCATGGTGACAACACATTGAGAGAGCCGTTACTTCTTACTGATAGTTGATGACCATAACAGCTACATGTGGCTAGATGTGCTCAAATAAAAAGATGGGGCACTTGGTTCTTTCAAGAAGTGCAAGACACGTGCTGAAGTTGAAAATGGAGGTAAGGTCAATATGTTTTGATCTAACTGGGATGGTGAGTTCAATTCCATTGAGTTCCAAGAATATTGCAGCGAGCAAGGCATAAAAAACTGCACCACGGTGCCATACTCTCCACAACAAAATGGTGTGGTTGAACGGCGTAATCAAACGGTAGTGAAGATGGTACGCTGCTTGCTCAAAAGGATGAGCATGCCAACTATTTTCTAGGGTGAGGCATTGAAGACTGATCTCTATATCTTAAATAGGGGCCAACACAAAGCTTGGATGGGTAGAATCCTTATGAGGCCTGGCATGGACGCAAGCCAAATGTACGTCATTTTAGAACTTTTGGGTGTGTGGTACATGTTAAGAAAGTTGGCCCCGAGGTGAACAAGCTAGCTGATCGCTCAGTACCAATGGTATTCTTTGGTTATAAAGAGGGGTCTAA
>JAULKM010121513.1:0-20909 GCA_032355605.1 Rubia tinctorum | reverse complement strand
GGAGGAGGCCATATGGTTTGTGGCACCGGAGTCCAGGTACCAGTCTGAGGTGCGGGAAGAGGGTTCCAACTGGAGAGGACTGGAAAGATTCAGCCAAGTGAGTCGAGTCGGAACGGCGCTGCTGGGCTAACAATCGATAACAAGTAGCGGCAAAATGGCCGACACAGCCACACCATGTACAATGTGGACGACCCCGACCAGAAACACCTCCAAAACCATAACCTGGACTTCGACCACCGCGACGACCACTAGAACGGCCGCCACGCGCTGCGCGTGAACCCCACGCATCACCACCTCTCATCGGTGTGTGGGCCCACGCGCGGTCTTCATCCAGACGATATGAAACCGTGAAAGCAACAGGGGCACTCCCAAAAACAAGAGAAGAATCGAAACCATTGAAATATTGAAGAAAAGCCTCATGATTCGTAGCCCCAGCAACAATATCGACATTAGAAGGAGACAGCGTCTGGGATAGCAAGGGGGCACTGAATCACCAGCCGGAATCAGAATCTGGCCTCACAAGCTGATCTGAATGCAGCTTCTCATGGTCTTCGATTATTTTCTGAGGATGAAAGTTGGGAATTAATGGAAACGATTCTTTTCAGTTGCGATGTTTTTTCCTAAGAGTTTTTAGACATAGGAAAGCAAATTGCAGTTCATTGTAAATGCTTGCCTTTGGCTGTTGCTCTAATGGTCTCTCTTTCTCAGAAGGACAACAAAAGTAATGGAACTGTGGAAGGATGTAGCAGAAAATCTAAAATCACACCTTGCTAGTGAAGGTTGCATGCACGTTATCGAGCTGAGTTACAAGTATTTGCCCAATCATTTGAAGCTGTGTTTCCTTTACTTTGGCGCTTTTGCAAGGGGGGAAAAGATCCAAGCTAGAAAGTTGCGACTCCTCTGGATCGCAGAAGGATTTGTGAAGGAGTGCTCAGAAGATTTAGCAAAAGAATACCTGCACAATCTTGTTTCTCAGAATTTAGTTGTTTTGACTGAGAGAAGTTGTACCGGTGGGATTAAAGCGTGCAGAGTTCATCATGATCTGTTATATGACTTTTGCTTGGAAAAAGCTGTGGAAGATAATTTTGTAGTTTGGGCGAATGAGGATATTATTTGCAATATCCAAAGGTACTGTGATCAATTGTTGTTTGTGCTTATGCAATTGTTCGATGCTTTCTTAATAACTTTGTAGTAATTTGTGTTTTATAGAAATTTAAATTTATGCTTCAATACATTTTCAACAGGTACGACTTCTTCCATCGGGTTTGCTTTAATCTAAATGGTCCTTTCGCGCCGCCAAAATCTATTTCTACGGGAGGAAATGAATTACTAACAAGCCAGATGCACACCCTACTGTTCAATTCTAACTCTGATAGGTATGATCAGTACTGGTCGTATTTTCTGAGCCGGTTCGAAGTTCTTTCTGTGTTGGATTTGAAATATATTCATCTGACTATGCTGCCTGATTCATCTGAGATACTTGGAAATACATGGTAATATCAAACATATTCCAGGGTCTGTAGCTAATATGTGGAGCTTGGAAACTCTCATTGTCGTAACTCCTGGTTTTGTTCGGTTACTAGATGCATTGTGGACGATAGATAGTTTAAAATGCGTTAATGTCAGGGATTTTCGCGTGGGCGATTGACCAAATGAGTCCTCTACCTCTACCGCGCCAGCTACTCGGGCTTCTGATATTGAGGTTCTTAGAGGAATGGTGCTTAAATATGATCTTACGACGGAGGAGTTTATAAGGCAGTTTCCAAAGTTTAAGGAGTTGAAATGTGATTTTCGCTCGAGTGACACCATGTGGTTTTCCTTGTTTGGATCCTTGGAAAAACTAGAGTCATTGCATATCAGGCGGCACTACCATCGTGGCCACAAGGAGAGTGCGCGGCATTTGCCAACGTTAAACTTTACTCATAATCTCAAGAAGTTAAGTCTGAGAGGATTCGGGCTATCCTGGAGTGTCATGTCAGCTATCGGGAAGCTACCTAATCTCGAGGTTCTGAAATTAGCCGTTGAAGCGTGTGCAGGGCCTATCTGGGATTTGGGGGATGGGTCAAATTTCGCAAAGCTAAGATATCTGTAATTGCACCAAATGAATGTTGAACAAATTGATGACTCTGGCTGTGATGAGACTCCCTTTCCTTGTCTTAAGAAACTTCTTCTTTGGAATTGTGAGAAGCTGGAAAAGATCCCTTCCTGCTTTGGAGACATTTCTACCTTGGACACCATTGATTTAACTGGATCTTCTTGCGAAGTTTCAGACTCAGCAAGGCTTATTTTGGAGGATCAGAGAGACATGGGAAACGACATCCTTCAAGTATTCGGCTTAGTCAATCAGGGTATCGAACAATTAATGAAGATGCTGGAAGCTGAGGAGGAAGAAGAATGAAGAAAGAATGGTAAGTTGTCACCAATATACAGTATTTCTTACTTTTTTTGAACGTGTCATATTTACTTGATCATCATTAAGTTTGTGTATTTTGCAACTATTGTGACTAATGAGTTCTTGAGCTTACATCTAGTCATTTTTTTGCTCAAGGTTTCATGCTTCCCGGGCTTTCAAACTGGCAGAACCACTATTCTTTCTTTACTAGGTTAATATACACACTTTACTATTGGACACAATTCCCAATTACATTTTTACTGTGTATTAAAATAAATATATAATCAACAATATTATCAAGCAATGATGAGGAGGATGAAGAGAGGGTTGCATTCGAACATGTTACATCATCAAGCAATGATGAGGAGGATGGAGATGAATTGAAGGATGATATAGATAATTATATCTCTCATCCCTTAAATATGTGCACCAAAACTACATGTCGTCATGATCATATCAAGTTTTTATGAAATACACTTTGACTTTGATTTCATGGGTCAATGTAATAATTGATCAAGGGCGATTAGGCGTGCAGAGATGACCAGCCAAGAAGCACATTTTGGAACTTCCGATTAGATTACAAATTCTAGATTGTCATATAGTTTGCCCCATACGGAATGTTTATTTCAAAACGATATGTCGTATTGTAAATAATCTCTAATAAAACATTGTTTTTTGAGTATAGCTAATATTTTTTTCCTGAATGGGATAGGTTGTCACTAATACTTCATTTGTTGGAATAAATGTTCTTCAAAGTTGCTCATGATTTCAACTCAGATAATAAATTCTGGAGAAGCATCCAAAATCGGAAGTTATTATGGATAAGAATAGAGCAACTGCTTAGAAGAACTTCCAAAATCATCCTCCATTTCGGGTTTGAAACGTTGATGGATTGATTCTCAAAGCTAAATTTAAATATTAAACCGTGTATGGTTATGATACCGTAAAACCCATCGTATTAGAACTTATCATACATATGTTCCAGAAATTCCGACTTCGCCAAACCCTTTGGGTTGAAATATGTGAAGAATGGAAATATTAATTCATTAAAAAGGATTAGTAGGTGGTTCAGAACTCGAAAACTCAATCGGACATGACCAAACGCGTTAGAATATTCATCTTCCGATCTCGAACCCTCACCGACAATTTTGCACACTCAATGATATGATTTTTTTGCATCCAAATTAGATTATTTAAAGCAATATAATCACAATCAAACTAATATTAACATATTTTTGTTCAAAATGCCTACACTATAACATTATTTCTAAGTTATTACTACTAGTTAGGCAGACGCAAAACATCAAAGATATGAGCATATCTATTTTGCAAAAGCATGCGGAACAATTAGTTTCCTCCCATTCACTATCCCAATCAAAAAAATTGATTGTGTGATTTTCAGTGCAAGTGGACAATAATGATTGATGAGCATTTCATGTCAAATCCAAATAACCATCGAAATTGACCAGCTATTGCCGACAATTAGTGAGATTCGTGGTCTTGAATCCTATTGTCTTCGGAAGCATAAAACTTTCAAATGCAAACTAATTCTCTTCATCTTCCCAAAAGAGTGCAAATATCACAAATGCATAAGAAGCTGCAAGATGCCCTAAACTTGAAACTTGTTGAAGGAATGCAACATTGTTGGCTGGATTTTTCCCTCCACCATAATCCATTTGGAAACAGATAAAAATAGAATAACAACATATTGACAAATTCTTGTACTAAATCTAACACATGCAAACTCACCACTTCCTTCATGTACAATGCTTCAGGATTTCTGCACCAAATGCATGCATTCACAAAGTTTGCAAATCGATTGCTCATATCATGCCATTATACAACTGCAAAATCTTCCAAAAACACTTGTTGATAGTCAAGTCTTTGGCTGAATGATTGTTAAACCTACAACAACTACATTATACGATAACAACAGAAGTGAACCACAATTGAACCTTTCATTTCGCGCAAGAAATAAATGTTTGGATGAACACAAACAAAAAAACCATAGTTTTTCACTCCGGAGGTCCAACAATGAACTTGCCACAACTCGTCCGAGAATAGCAATAACGATCTCATCCGGGATTCTTTTTATAATGGTGTCTTCATAACTATTATCTTGGTGGAAAACTTCGGATGAAAATGGGGTGAATAGAGTGGGTACAAAGGTGGATGATTTTTTTATGGAGTTTTTTTTTAAATGACGGTTGAATGGAATATATGTAATTAATGGTAATCATCCTTCAAAGGGACTTGTTTCAAATTAAGACTAGGAAACTGTACCTATTGGTTGCACGCATGGTATAAATGTTTATGAAACCCATTTTTAAAAATTTCTACAGATTTATCAACTTCCGGTATCGTGACTCAAGTCCAACATTAGATCGGAAATCGAAAAGGTGTAATAGGACGACAGTTGAAAATTAACCTTATGTTTCTTTACATTAGACGGTGTTTTATTTTTTACCGTCATTAGTTATATAACATTAAACGGTGGTTTAACTTTAACCGACGTCTATTGGGCTACCGTAGCCGTCCAACGATTGGCCATCTTGTTTAATCATTGCTAAGATAATGGAGCATATGAAGGATGGTGGTTACGAGCCTGAAACATAAAAATGTCGCACAACAATGCCCGTTAATGGGCACTCTTGCACTTGTGGCATTTGCCCCAGAACAACCCCGTAATCCGCGCAAACAAAATAATGAGAATAATTGTGACTTGTCTAATTTGTAGCCCTCACACTCTTTATATATATTATATTTACATGGAAAGGTCTATGAGAACCTTATACCCTAATATACCCCCTCAATCTTTACTGGGTGCAATAACGGAAAGATTAGAAGATGTGTATAAAACAACTCACTAGAAAGGCTTTCGTAAAAATATATGCAAATTGTAATTGCGTAGAAACATATCTAACACAAAAACTTCCATGTATTGTTGTGACTGGGGCATCATTCCAGCAATAGGGATCCATCCTCGAGCCCCAAATTGCATCTGTGGTATCATGGGCATGCAAAATTCTGATGTCTGATCCCATCAAAAATTGAATCCCCATCATCTACTGATTTTGTGGCAGTGAAGGTTTTCAAACACCTCCACTTGTCTATGGGTTATCTCTTCGAGTCAGAGGTGGAAATCTGGTAGTAGAAAAGGTCGTGGACATTTGATGCATCAATACTATAGGGAGGATTAAAAGGAGGATCTTCAAAAAAATGAACCACATCTCTTTAAATTAAACCTTTGACATAACTGGCCCTAATTGGGGGGGGGCAAGGGATTTTGCCCGGCTTCCACAAATCGATCAAATTCCTTTAATATGGTTTCAATAAAGGATTTCTGATGTGCCTCATATTCTCAATCATCTGAAGCTCTCAACCCATCCTATGGTTTTTTCTTATTCACAGTGGTTGGTGTCGTTTCCTGAGCCGTTCCACCTACAATTATTTTTGCAGTTGTTGACGATATTTTTATCTATGATGAATGAGAACTAACGTCCTCCATTGAATCTTTTCTCGCAGCAGAAATTGACTCTTGTTGTTGTTAACACTTGTTTAACACCGACCGTTGAACAAGGTATATGATTGTGAAAAAAATGAGTTCCATTGGACGTGCCAATTGATGCAGGGTGAATACCGACTTGAGTAACGTCATCTGATGACCAATAATATGCTTCAAGACAAAGCTCCTGGCACTCTCTAATGCTTAACTTTGCACAATAATTTTTATGTGATAATAATGAGAATAATATTTAGAGATTAAAGACATGCAAAGGTATTTATAAGTGAACAAACCTATGTTATATCTTAATACTATTATTTTTAGATATGCATATTCCTTATAAAAAATATTCATCTCACCAATGTATTTGGTATTTTATATTTTATAAATATAGTAATTTTTAATGCCAAACTTTGTATAAACTCCTTCCTTTATATACTCTGATGATCTTCTCTAAGATACCTGAGAGAAAATAAAAAATAAGGTCAGAAAGGCGGGCAAAGAATCATGCCTACTCCACCAATCAAGTCAATTTGGGTGGTTATCCTAGATCTCTCGTACAGTGTAAAGACTAGGGGTTCAGAGATTATACACCTTCACTTATGTTGATATCTCATCATAAGGGGTTTGGTGGCTGATGGGACATGAGTTATCCCATCGCATCTTGCCGCTTAGACCTTCTAACGACTTCTTCTAAAGTGGTATGAAACCGAGGATCGGTGCGACAGACCCATACATTATCAAGTCCCCCCAGCTCAAGGTCTCATTGTCTGCAGGCACAACCTACTGAGTTGAGTCATTAAGCAGGCTGGTCGACTCCCTTGTTTCAGAGGGAAAACCACAATTGTTGTTTTTTTAGAAAATAGATAGAGGAACGATGGAATTAAAAAAGTTCAAGACCTAAGGATCAAAATCACCTCCAGGGCTACCAAGTAAATCCTATACCCTAAAGGATCAAACTAAGACCTAAGGTCTCGTTCTTGCCCTAACTCTCGATGCGGAGTCCTTGCTGAGAAGTTCCTTTATCCTCTTTTCAGGGATTTTGACTGTACTATTCAGAACTTTTTCTTCCCTCCAATATTTTTGTAAAATTGGCTAACAACACCCTGGTTGCGCTAGGCCAGGGGTGTTTCAAGGCCTGCTCGTAATCAAGCTAGGCTAACAGGTCCCTGCCTGCGATGGGCCTAGGGTGTTTTTGTTAACCCATTGGGATTTTTTTCTTCTGAGCTAGGAGCTTAAAGCTTATCAGTAGGTCAGAGCTCTATACTCGCAGAAAGAGTTCACAGTTGCTTTCCCCCGAAAGTTACGGCCTGGGGCCACAGTCTGGGGTTACTTGCTGATTTCGTCCATAGTGTAGACCTGCAACTCTCTGGCTATCATGATCTGAGGCTGTTTCTTTTTCTTGCATTGTGGGCCTCTAGCCTTTACGGTTCATTCTTTTGATCAAACTTGCACGCCTCTTAATTCATGCTTTACAAAATATATCAAACGGGAAATCGAGATGATACCAAAATTTCCTTAGGGTCATAACTCTTATTAGTTTACAAAAGATCTGATCCTTTCAGCAATCTTGTCTCTCTCGCTAAAAAATCTGGTTGTTCACACCTAAATATATATTGTTCATTAAGAATACTGGTCGTGTGGAATTTGTACCTTTTTACGCGTAGTTCATCTTGAGATTGGTCATATTACAAATAAGGGGAATTGTTCTTCCATCTATTCCTTCAAGCTTATAAGCACCATTTCCCATCACTTCGACTACCTTGTAGAGGTCATCTCGGGCAGCGTCAAGCTTCTTTTGTCCCTATGTTTGGCTGGATTCACTCTTTCTCAATGCTAAGTTTACGAGATGTCTGCTCCGGACATAACTATCGATGGTCTCCTTCAGATGTATATAATGGTCTGTGTCATGGCTATAGTTGTCGTGGTAGTCGCATAACTGGGTCTTGTCCCTCATATGAGAGTTAGATTTCATTTTCGTGGGAGGTTGCAGGAAGTTCTTCTGTATCACCTATATCATGACCTCCCTTGGTGTTTTGATGAGAGGAGTGGATTTCCCGTCAATGCTTGATCGGTGGGTTTTGTTCAAATGGTGCTTCCTCTTGGACTTCTTCCATGTTGGCTATGTATTTTTCTGGAAGTATCTTGAACATGTTTCCCTCCTTCTCTAGTTGGCCTGGTCTGCCCTGTTGAAGTTACCCACTCTCCTGCATCAGCTTGTCAATTGTCCTTAGACCATGTGCAGTGGTGAGACAATTCTAAGTCGGCTCTTGCGGTTTCAGTTCATTAAATAATCACTTTCTCTCTTCCACATCAGCAATTGAGCCCACTACTAAATCACCCCATTTATTTTCTCACAATGGTTGAGCTTACTTTGAGCCCACTCCATTGAGCCCACTTGATTCTCCTTATCCCACTCATTATTTCTATCTTTCATATTTAAATCAAATGAATTTAACTAACAAGATAAAATGGAACGTTAAATTTATTAATACACCTATAATTTTTTTATTGGATTTTTTTATTTCAAATTTTTGAATTGGATTTTATTCTCGTTAGTTAATATTTTAATGACTTTAAATTTTGTACTTTTTATGACCATTGTATGTTTATATTTTAATCGTGCTTATAATACTTTTTAAAAATAATTTACTGAAATTATTAACTCTTTCGAAAAAATTAAAATTTTGAATCCAATGAATAGGGCTCGCCTTTGAATGCATATTCGGCATTGGCTGATGCATTGGTAACAATGAATCACCATGCATGACCTAAATTAATCACCATGTGTGACCTAAATGAAGGGAAAAATTATCATGCATTATCTTAATTAAGGTAAAAATATTAGCTCCATGCAGTACTAACAATACATAAATATTGATCTAATCTGACCAATTGTTACTAAGACACGGCTTAAATTATGGTCTAGTCTGACCAACCGTTACAATCTAAACAAATGGAAGATTTTACATTCCGTAAATTATCTTCAGTAGTCGAGATCTTAGCTCTTCATCTGTCGGGGACAACACATCCTTCGCCAGCAAAACCTGTAAAATATTATAGTTATATCAAACTGCCGCTGGATTCTGTCCTGTTTCTGCTCCGCTCGATCATTTTCCTGTTGTTGTAGTTCGATCTCCCGCTCTTTCACTTCCAATCTAATTTGCGGTTTTCAAGAGTAATTAGTCTTTCCTGAAGCTCGTTGCTTTTGCCAAGATACTCAACCGCCTCTGATTGTTGCGATCCCCCACACTGTATATCTTCCTCTGTCCTTACCTTGACCTTCGATTTTGCTTTTGCCTTGAACTTATCAGCTTTTACCCCAATGGGCCTGGGGGGTATTGCGGTGCACCACATTCATCACTAGTTAGGGGTACTGTTGACGCTCGTGGTGAGCTTACAGCGCCCAGGGCCATGAATTTAGGGTTCCCATTGCACACAGTATAGAAATGACCGAATGAGAATGGTTTGCTACCATCATCTGTGAACAACTTTTATGCCGTAACCTGAACGTCATCTTTACTACCGCCACTGCCGCGTTGATTGTAATGGCGTATAGCTTTGCTTTCACATCCCACAAACTTGGCAATATCGTGTGAAATTATCTGCCACCTTGACTTGCAAGACTTCACTGTCCTCGTACACCCTTCACCATATTCATTCATCTCATCTGTAATTGTATTCCAAAAAACTCCCACGTTCTGGCCGGTACTGACTACAGCATCGGTGGAATGCGTGAACCAATCGCCGACCAGAATCTCATCATCTTCTACGGTCCATCTCACTAATTTAGCAGTTTTCTTCTTTGTGTCTTTACTCCCAAAAACTTCTATGACTTCATCGCCTTCGTCACCGACTGCATTATCCAAGGAAAGGAAACTTTTGTTTTAGATTCACTAACACTTACACATACTAAATTGAAATATTTTAATACACACGTACATTTTCAAAATACATATGGTAATTTATATACAAAGCATAACACAATATGAAGCATATCAGAAATATAGGAGCAACAGTAAACATAAAAAATGATATGGTGGCATACCATGGGGAATATCGTGGCCTTCGGAATCTCTATCAAGTTGACAGAATTTACCCCTCCCTCCTTGTGCAAATGACCCGGTTTCGTTGATATTCTCAAGATGTGGAGAATAGTAGTTTTGACTCACAAAATTCGGGTAAGAATTTTGAGAGTTGAAGTATGCACTTGGGGGAGGATAGTTCATGTGTGCATTTTGGGATGATTGGTATTGTGTTTGGAAATTAATGTATGAATGTGGGGAGTTCATATAGAAATTTGGAGGAAAATGAACGGGCCTTTGAATAGTTTCTGAAATTGGAGAATTTGTACGAACATTTGGAAGGACCGACAAATTATCGGAAAAAGAAGAATTCACATTGACTTTATCTTTACCATTCAAAATTCGCCGTGATTCCATTTCAATTTATGGTAATGAAATTGAATTATGGAGACAACTATTTGAGATTTTTTTGGAAGAAGAAGATATTAATGGAGAAATTTTGGGATGAGAATTGTGTGGAAAGATTGGATTTATTTGGCCCTATTTATAACCAAAAATATTGAAATGAGTGGAACTAAAAGAAAAAGAAAATGACAAAAAAGAAATCAGAAATTTTCAAACAAAAATTCGCGTTGAATAAATTGGCTGCATTGAATAAATTGGTTGTGTTGAATAAATTGGCTGCATTGAATAAATTGGATGCGTTGAATAAATTGACCAGCGCACATGGGTTCTGCCCTGCATTAAATGCTTTGTGTCAGCCTCTTTGTGTCAGGGCCAGATCACTTGATGTAGCCGGAGCAGCGGGCTGCAGTGGGCTTAATTCTGTCTCAATTTTTAATAGAACCCGATTTGAGCCCCCCCCACTGCACATCCTCTTAGGGGGGTTCAGGGTGCAGTCCCTTTGTAGAAATTCGAGTATCGGGCAATTTATGAATGCATCTACCAAGAATTGGTTTCTTCTTTCTTCCACTTTGTTTGCCTCATCATTGAATCACTCCCAATAGTCAGAGACCGTCTCTGCGGGTTTCTGTTTGATGGCTAGTAACTCTGACCATGTTTTGAGGAACTTCTTCCTTTGCATGAAGCAAGCTAAGATTATATTCTCTAGCTGGCTGAACCTGTCTATGGTTTCGTCCTCGAGGTTTTTTTAATAAGACCCTTGCTGCTGACATGAGCATGGTTGCAAACACCTTGCACCAGATGGTCTGTGGTATCTCGAAGGTGACCATATTAGTGCAGAAGGTGTGAAGGTGGTCCTCCAGATAGGGGTTTTCAAAGGCGGGTGCCCATAAGGGCGGGTACCCACACATCCGGATAGTTAAAAATATGGCACGTGGCCCGACCCAGAAGAACCGGGTACCCGCAATGTGGGTACCCAAATTGATCGGGGCAGGTAACATGGTACTCGTTGACTCGTTTAAAATTTAAATTTTGAGAAAAATTATAATTTCATTGTACTACATAAATTTGTATTAGTACGAGAAAAATATCATTACGATATTGGAAATGCAATTTCACAATTGAATTATCATGAAATTTGTTGTACAAATAATTATCACTTTTTATCATTTAAAAATTCGACATATAATGTTAACTAAGAGTAGCAAGTTCGTAATAATCATCAGCATTCCCTAGTTTGGATGTACTTAACAAAATATGTACAAATGACAAGAAAAAATAACTACGTTAATTTATTTTTTTAATTTATTGGATAGTTAATGAAAGTTTGATATTAAATTTGTGAAAATCAAATGTAAAAATTTTCAATTGGTCGTACTGCTAAATAAGGTTGTGGTTGTAGGCCCAACTAAAAAATTTGAGGCTGAAAGGGAAAGAGCGGAACTCATATGGAACAATTGAAAACTAGAGGTTGAAAGAGAATGATTGAAAGCACTTCAATATTATTTTAAATAAAATTATTTAATAATTAATAATACTCATGTATATACAACTGAAAATTGGGAGTAGATATGTAGAAAATATTACATAATACTAAATTAATTAAATATATTTGAATTTTACTGGGTATCCCAGGTACCCGGAAATAGCAGTTTTCCGACCTTGACTCGGACCCGATAAAACGTAAAAATTTTGGGTCGGGTAAACGCTTTGAAAAATGAAAAACTACCAGGTTATTTTAATTCAGGCCAGCGAATGGACTGGTCGGGTAGTGCGGGCTGGGTACTTTTGAACACCACTACTTCCAGGTCAGTTTTACCATTATACTGTTCCAGATTGGGGAATATTTTCAGTTAAGGTTCAGTTGTAAACAACTGGATCCTCTTGGTAAAGGGTATGCCTCTTCCTTCCTTCTTGGGTACTTCTCCTGTCATCTCCCACTTCTTCCTGTGCATATCATTGTTCCCCTTATACAATGGGACGTGGCCAGTGTGTCGGTCATCTACTACCTCCTCATTCTTGGTTTCAAGGTGACTCTTCCTTGCCAACATGGCTAGGCTCAGCGTGTTCCTCGCAGTGCTCTGGCTTGTCTCATTTTCAAGCTCCTTGTGTCGAGAGTCTCGTCTCTCTCCTCTTGGAACAGCTTTGTTAGCCTAACGTTGTGCTTTCGTCCGCTTCTCTGGTTCTCTCTCCCCCCCCCCCTCCATTTCTCTTAGCTGCCTCATGATTCTTTTTGCGAGGCCACAGTGGTTTGCAAAATTTTTGACTCGGTCGCTAATTCCAAGAGTTGTTGCAGTCGGTGACATTCCTCCATGGGTGTGAGGGTCGACTCCTCGGTCTGCATAACATCTTCAATCGCGATATTGCAGGTCTTCCCTGTATGGGGGGAGCTGATGATCCTTCCATGGTGTTAAGATGTTTTGGTTTTTGAACCTAACGTTCCCCACAAATGGTGTCAATGTTAATGCCAAACTTTTTATGAACTCCTTCCTGTATATAATCCAATGATTTTCTCCAAGATACTTGAGAGGCTACCAAAACTAAGGTTAGGCAAGTTGGCACATGGTCGTGTCTGCTCCAACGATCAGTCAGTTCGGGTGGTCATCCTAGGTCTCTATTATAGTGTAAATATTAGGGTTCAGAAATTATACCTTCCTTCATGCTATGAACTTATATAAGAGGTTTGGTGCCCGATGGGACGTGACTTGTCCCATCGCGCCTTGCCTCTTGGACCTTCCAACTGGGGATGGCAATGAGGCGGGGCGGGTACAAATTATGGTCCATCCATACCCATGGTCATCTAAAATTTTATACCCATATCAGCCCCATCACCCATGGAGGTACAACATTAAAATCCACCCCGCTCCATCAAGTATTATTTAAAATCCACCCCGCTCCATCACCCACTTGATTCTTCATACCCATTTCAAATTCATTTTACTCACCCCATATATATCTCCAAAAAAACCTAAAATTTACTTTAAAATAATAATTTCAATATTATAACATGAAAGTATTAGAAGTAAACCATGTGCGTTATGGATAAATATTAGTTTATTATATATTAAATTAGTGTGTACATAGCGGGTATGGTGGGGCAGGGGGTGGGGCCAGTATGAATTAATATTCATGCAAGATAAAGATGTTCAAATAAGGGTAACCACACATCCGACTACCCATATGTTCGGGTAGTTGAATATGTTGCCCGTGGCACGACCCGGAGGAACCAGTACTCGCATTGATTTGGCCGAGTAACTAGTACCCACCGACCCATTTAAAATTTAAATTTTGATATAAATTATTCTTTCATTATCTTACATAAATTTGTATTAGTACGAGAAAAATATCAATACGATATTGGCAATGGAGTTTAACAATTGAATTCTCGTTACATTTTTTATACAAATAATTATCACTTTTTATCATTTAAAATTCAACATATAATGATCACTAAGAGTAACAAGTTCGTAATTATCATCATCATTTCCTAGTTTGGATGAACTTAACAAAATATGCAGAAATGTCGGGGAAAAAATCAATGTGTTAATTTTTTTTATATTTAGTTGAGAGTTTATGAAAGTTTGATATGAAATTTGTGTAAACCAAATATAAAAAAATTCAATTGGATGTAAAGCTAAATATGGTTGTGGTTGTGGGTCAAACTGAAAATTTGAGGCTGAAAAGGAAAGAGCAGAACTCAGAAGGAACAATTGATAATTTTGGGTTTAAAAAGAATGATTAAAAATTTAGCACTTGAATATTATTTAAAATTGTATTATTTAATAATTAATATTACATATGTTTAGACAACTAAGAATTGGGAGTAGATATGTAGAAAATATTATATAATATTAAATTATTTAAATATATTTAAATTTTACCGGGTATCCTGAGTACCAAGAAATAGCATTTTTTCAGCCCTGACCCGGACCAAATAAAATGTAAAATTTCTTGGTCAGGTACCCGGCCCTGAAAAATGAAAAACTACCCGGTTATTTTAAATTAGGCCAATGGATGGACGAGCCAGGTAGTACGGGCCAGGTATTTTTGAACACCCCAAATGTCAAATCTATTACCCATGGAATGTATCATTTTCATACTCATACCCACCCCACTACCACCAAAAGTACATCCATACATGTCCCCATTGGGACGGATGCGGAGCGCACCTCCACCGAAACCCGCCCCACTACCCTCCTTACTTCTAACGGCTTGTTCTAAAGTGGGCTGAGACTAAGAATTGGTATTTTATTATATTTTATAAATATAGTATTCAACCTCTTTCTTCCAATGGTTTCAGCCCATTATGAGTGTTTGGTAGAGCTGTGCTTATAAATAAAACTGTCTTATTTTGGTTTATTTTGAAAGTAGGGGGAGATCAGTTTCATTTTTTTCTCCCAAAAATAGTTGTTGCTTCTTAAATAAGCACATTTTTTGTAGTTAACCAAACACTAAAAATATGCTCAACTTATAATCAAAGCACTTATAAACCTTGTCAAGCAAACCAAACATGAGGCTTTCAAGGACATGCAGATAAAGAAGACATGGGAAGAGGTTGTCAAACTGAATTTGGTTTAGGAACTCCCAAACATCACAGTTCCTCAGATTATCCTGCTACAATAACATGGGGTTTTAAAAGAAACCGGGACAACATGATAGAGAACAGGACTTGGAGTGACTCCAAGAAGAAGAGATTGGCAGAGGAAGCAAACAAGAGAAAGAAAGCTGAGCTGGATGTTGAAGATAAGTTCCCAAAAAATAAGAACAAAATTTTGTTTAGAGAATTTCCGGTGTCAAGAGACAAACCTTTGGTTTTGTCTCATCCGAAGCAAATAAAACAGGAATGGGATCAAGTCGTGGAGTTGGTTCTCATCAAGCTGGAAAGAAGAGCTTCGGAAGAAGCTGGAGAAGTGCAAGACAAGACCGCAAAGAAGTATAAGATATCTCATAATGAAAATGGGCAAGAAGTGATTCACATTGAGGAGGACGTATTCAATCTGCTAGATGTTCACCATTTGAGGATGTTAGCAGAATTAGTGGAAAATCTCTCTGTGGGTTTGTCGGTGGTTGTCCCAGAACAGCCACCTAAAGAGCCATGAGGTGTATATCATGGAATTGCAGGGGATTCAGCCACCCCCTTGCACATAAATATCTCCACAGGTTGACCAAATTCAACCAGCAGGAGGTTACTTTTCTCATGGCGCTTATACAGAAATGCAAGCAGTGCGTTATACATAAATGGTTGGATTCTTCCTATTTTCAGTCTTCTTTTGTCAGTTGATCCAGTCGGATTGTCTGGTGGTTTAGAGTTATTTTTTATATAATATAAAACCTACAAATAATTGTCTGTGTGTATTCATATATATAGAGAATACAAAGGATATACAAGATGAAATCAGATAAGGAAAGAGATATGTAAAGAAAGAAAACTTTCTTTCTTAACCTGATTCTAATTCATTTATTCTATTACCCCCCAAGCGAAACGTGGGACTAGTCGCAACACAAATCTTGTACGGTAATAACTCAAACTGAGGATGAGGTAAATCCTTTGTAAAGATGTCAGCAAGCTATTGGTCTGTAGGAACACGAGCAACCCTAAACTTGCCAAAAGACACCATCTTTCGCACAAAATAATAGTTAATATCAATGTGATTGGCTCTCTTATGCCAAACTGGATTTTGAGCAAGATACAGAGCACTGTTATTATCACACAGCAAAATTGATAGTGCACAGGAAGAGATGCGCAAATACCGAAGTAAATTCATCAACCAAGCTAGCTCCGCAGCAGTATTGGCCATAGCCCGATATTCTGATTCTGAACTTGAACGAGAGACTGTAGATTGTTTTTTCGCACTCCATGAAACCAGATTACCAGCAAGGAAAATAGCCTAACCATAAGTAGACTTATGAGTATCAATACAACGAGCCCAATCAGTATCAAAATAACCCAAGACTGGAAAAGCGGAAGAATTCTTGCTAAACTGAAGACCATAATGCATAGTGCCACAAACATAACGCAGAATTTGAGTAAAAGCTTGTTAATGGTCATCGGTAGGAGTCTTCATGTACAGACTGACCGCATTCACAGCATAATAAATATCAATACGCGTGATGGACAAATACTGTAGTGCACCAACCAAAGAGCGATAAAGTGTGAGATTTTCGAATGGCCTGCAAGCGATACTAGAAAGTTGTGAAAAAGCAACAAAGGGTATAGCAACCGGTGTCGAATCCTGCATTCTGACACGCAATAAAATGTCCTTGGCATACCGTGCTTGCCCAAGGAATAAGTCAACAGAATTACGAACAACCTCTAATCCCAGGAAATACTGTAAAGTTCCAAGATCGATAATCTTAAACTCTTGATTAACCCGGTCAATAAAATTGCGAATGAGATGACCATCATTCCCAGTAAGAATAATATCATCAACATAAACTAGAAAATAGAGCAAAAATGCATCCCGAGAGAAAACAAATAAAGAGGTATCTGAAGAACTGCACACAAAACCCAGGCCAATGAGAAAGGTCTAAAACATTGAAACCAAGCACGTGGCGCTTGTTTCAAACCATAGATGGCATTTCCTAGACGAAAACCATGATTAGGACGCATTGTGTCTTTGTAACCAGCGGGTTGCTCAATGTAAATCGGTGAATCAAGAATACCATTAAAAAAAGCCTTTTTGACATCAAGTTGTCGCAAATTCCAATTGCGTGTGACAGCAATGGATAAAACAGTACAAACAGTAGATGCCTTCACCACAGGACTAAAATTATGATCATAGTCAAAATCAGGTAATTGCGAAAACCCTTGAACAACTAACATGGTCTTATGTCGATCAAGTAAGCCGTCAAATTTATACTTTAAATGATACACCCGTTTTGAACCAAAAACATTAGCATTTGGAGGACACAGAACAACCTCCCATGTCTGTTGAGCACGAAGAGAATTCATCTCGGAATCCATAGTAGCAACCCAGTCTGGATCCTTGACTGCAGAACGATGGCTACAAGGTTTGGTCTTTGCAAATAAAACAGTCAATAAACCAGAAATATAATAATAATAAAAAACTTTGTACCGTAAAGAACCAGTACGAGAGCAAGTCACCATCGGATGCTGGGAAGAGGGAATCAAAACAGGAGAATGCACGGAACCCGAGACTGGCGACACAGTTCCAGAGGTGGGATCGGATTCGGCATGCGGAAATGGCGGACCCTGATCTGGAATCGGCTGACAGTAGGTGGTTGCGAATGGCACCGACGGTGAGACTTGGTTCGTCGCATGTACGACACGCGCGGTGTTGTCCAGTGGCGCGTCAGCTCCGGCGGTGGTGTCCGACGACAAGTTTAGTGACCAAGCTGGAGACGGTCGAATCATGGAAACTGTAAACAAAGTCGATGGAAGCTTCTGGGTCGGTGCATGTGCGATAAGCGTGATGGACTGCGGTGGTGCGTGAGACCCACGCGCGGCCAGGATGGGCGGAGCTGATGTCAGCAGGTCCAACAATGCTGCTGGAGAATCCATTGAATTTTGCAAAAAAGAATATCCAAAATAATGGGTGATTCCGAGGGGAAAATGGCTCAAACACTTCTGAGGGAACCAAAGAGGGCTCATAAAAAGCTAAAACATCCAGTGACGAAGCATCTGTAACAAAACCAGTACGAAACCCAGAAAGTAAGTTTCATCAAATAGACCATGATGAGTGATGTATTCTCTCTTCGTAAGAGGATCAAGATATCGATAACCCTTGTACTGCGAACTGTATCCCAAAAATGCACGACATACTCCAGGGTTCCAACTTGTGCGCAGAATAAGGCCTCAAGTAAGGAAAAAAACACGGCAACCAAACACATGAAAGTTAGAATAGTCAGGCAGAGATCCAAAATTAACGAAGTAAAGAGACTGACCAGATAACACCGGAGTGGGCAGCCTATTAATGATATAGACTGTTGTTGAAATGACATCATACCAGAATGAATGATGAAGGCCAGAATGAAATAGCAATGACAAACCAGTCTCAATAATATGACGATGTTTCCTTTCTATACCACCATTTTGCTCTGGAGTATAAGGACATGAAAGCTTATGATGAATGCACTTAGATGCAAAATGAGATCACATGTGATGATTAACAAACTCGGTTCCACCATCACTTTGGAAAACTTTAATGGTGATGGAAAACTGATTCTCAACAAAGGCCTCCAATTGCATATAAACCTCCACAAAATTGGACTTACATCGTAAAGGAAATAACCAAGTAAACCAAGAGTAATCATCAATAAAAATGACATAATAAAGGTACCTGGTGCGAGAGACAATAGGTGAGTGTTCCCATAATTCACAATGAACTAAATCAAGTACGTGTGGTGCGCGTTTTAAATTATCATTAAAAGAAAGGCACTTGCCCATAGCCATTTCACAAGAAGTACATAAATGAGGCTTTGGCAGCAAACTAGTAAATGACAAACTACCAGTTTTATTTAATCATGAAATTATAGAAAAAAAGGAACATGTCCTAACCGACTATGCCATAGCTCAAATGAGGCTTTGGTTTTATTTTAATTAACAAAGGAAACTAAAGCAGCACCACCGTAATCTAAAACGTAAGGACCTCCTTCACTGTGTTCTCACCCCACGAGTTCCTTGGTAACATTGTTCTGAATAGTAAAAGAAGGGTCATTAAAAAACAACATCATTTAGATCCCTTGTTAACTTGGCAATATATAATAAATTCTTAGTGATATTTCGAACAACCAAGACATCAGATAAAGTAATGGAATCAAAAATCCGAGAATTGCCAACATGGAAAATATTCAAAGCAGAACCATTACCAAAATAAACACGGTGATTATTGTGATAAGGAACGACGCTATCCAGATTGGAAACCGAGTCAGTCATATGATTGGTAGCACAAGAATCTATATACCAATCAGGGGTGGCATTCAACTACTGATAATGTGGTTGAGCTGTGTCCGCTGAGTTTGAAACATCATCGCGAGCTACATGGGATAGCTTGTAGCAAAATTCAGCAAGGTGATTGGGACGATGACACCATTGGCAAACATTTGAGAAGGGGACCGTCGCCGGCCGGCGATGATACACGACCATGACCACGACCACGACCTCTGCCGCCCCTCCCCCGCCCAAAACTGCGGCCTCCCCTGCCGCGGTTAGCCTGTCCGGATCCCTGTTGAGAAACAGCAAAAGCAGAGGATGTCAGTCAAAGTAAAGAAGAGCAAGCTTTAAGAGAAAATTCTAATGCCTCATCATTAACCACAATGGTGTACAAAGGAGGTAAATGGTCTTTCACCATTTGAGCAAAAGAAAACTGGGAAACCTTATCATTTAGGCCAGGAAAAAACAAAATAGCAATATCCTCATCATTGTGAGAATGACCAAGAACATGCAATTCATCAAGAATATCTTTAAAATGATCATAATATTCCTGAACAGTTTGATTTTTTTGACCAACTCCATACAAACGATCACACAGAAAAATACGACGAGCACAAGAATTATTATGATATTTAGTGGTTAAAGCATCTCATACCTAAGCACCAGTGACCATACAGTCAACTGCTTACATTGCATAAGGAGCCAGGGATGAAAAAAGAGCAGCTTGAACAAGCTGATCATTCTAGATGCAAGCCTCATCAGCATCGACATCGTCAGGAGCGTTGTCAACGGTTTCCTCGGAAGACGAGATCACAGGCTAAGCAGGACACTAAATCGAACCATCAACATAGCCAATTAATTTGAGAGTCTGTAATCCAGACGTAATTTGAGTACGCTAGTGAGAGTAGTTTGAACCATCAAGCTTGATAGTGATGAAGTTGATCAAGGCAGGAAGCGTAATTGTCGACATCTGGAAAAGATCCGAGTACAATTGAAAAATCAAATCGCACCAAGCACACAACAAGCTTGTGAATGGCAGTGGACGATTGATTTAACTCTTGTGCAGGGATGGAGCAGCAAGTGCGGTGCGAGATCACAATTGTCGGAGTGTGATGGTCACGGCAAGGCGCGTGAATCTGGCGAGACAGCGCCAGCAACGGTGCGTGTGGGTTCCAATTTGCCGAGTCTGATGAAGAGCCTGGGACGGGGGTCGGACCACAGCAGTGGAGCGGTGGGTGGGTGACGGCCGTGAGATCGGAAATCACAAGGAGAAGATTCGGAAATTTTGGAAAAAAAGTAAGGGAATATTTAGAGAGACCTGACCGATACCATGATATGATGTAAAACTCATAAATAATTGTGGTTGTGTGTATTTATATATATATAGAGAGAGAGTACAAAGGGCATGGCGCGAGATCAAAATTGTCGGCGCGTGATGGTCACGGCAAGGCGCGTGAATCCGGCGAGATAGCGCTAGCAACGGTGCATGCGGGTTCCGATCTGCCGAGTCTGACGAAGATCCTGGGACGGGGGTCGGACCACAGCGGTGGAGCGGCGGGTGGGTGGCGGCCGTGAGATCGGAAATCACAAGGAGAAGATTCGGAAATTTTGGAAAAAAAAAAGTAAGGGAATATTTAGAGAGACCTGACCGATACCATGATATGATGTAAAACTCATAAATAATTGTGGTTG
>JAULKM010121502.1:0-20911 GCA_032355605.1 Rubia tinctorum | reverse complement strand
ATCTAAACCCCTTATGATGTAAACCTACCTAAATCTAGCAATCTTCCAACAAAAAGATAACAAAAGTGATGTTAAATACTTCGGAAAATACATGCATGTGACGTCTCATCACCGGGCTCCCGATGTTGTTTAAATTGCTCTCTCGGGTTTTCAACTTAGCCGATTTACTTTTTATTTTCAAAATGTTTCCAATGTTTTTCCAATTAAAAGTAGTGATATATACATGTAAATCATTAACCCCCTCCCACACTTAAAATCATACATTATCCTCAATATAAAACACCTAAGGCAACAAGTTTCAAGTTAAAAGGGCAAAGGAAAAATAACTTACACCCTATTGATGTGATGATTCCCCCAAAGCTTGTTGCCGGTACGGAACCTCCCAAGCATCTTTCTCCTAGTTCCTTTGTTTCTAGTGAATGTTGTGGATTCTCCACCGGTCAAGTGGTGAATCCACATTCGAAGGTCTTCAATTTCATTCGCCATGGAGGTTCTCGGCCGGTTGGCACGAACATTATACTCCACCTGGGCTCGGTGGAAAGAATTTTGGTTTTCTCGAAGGCCACGCACCTCATGATGCAAATCTTGATAGGAATTTTTTGGTGAAGGTGTGTTGGCAGAAATACCAACTTCATGTGGAGTGGCCGCAAGATTGTGGTTCAATTCCATCTCAAAAGCAGTCTTATATGCCAAGTCCGGTTCGATGCACAATGCTTCCACTCTGGTATCCTTCTCAAGGGTTTTCTTCTCCAGTTGATCAAGATCTATGAAGTTTACTTTTCTCTCATATAACTAAACATGATCAGAAATCTCAATGATTTATAGCATGTATAATTCAAATAGCCTCTTGCATGAGAGGAAGTAAGAGTCCCTTAGGACTAGTCTCAGAAGACTCTCCGGTGCTTGGATGTTCAAATGTTCGGCTAACATCGTAACCATACCACCCACAAAGAGCTCACCTCTTCGATCTAATCTTTTGGTTTTTGCACAACATTTTGTCACCCAAACATCTACCCAATCCGGATGTCCGACACAGGCTCTTGTCATTGACCAAAGA
Organism: Rubia tinctorum; assembly: GCA_032355605.1. NCBI lineage: Eukaryota > Viridiplantae > Streptophyta > Magnoliopsida > Gentianales > Rubiaceae > Rubia > Rubia tinctorum. Next base: position 19,854 of record JAULKM010121502.1, on the reverse strand, counting down.
GATTTAATGTCTTCGATGGGGGCATGTGTGGGCTCACCATGGAAAGAGGCCAATAGATGTTGAGTGTAGCGCAAGGCGAGATGTAAAATATAGAAGCTCCTATCTTTACCCGTTCGGGAACTTTTAGTTATGATTTGCCAAAAGTCTGTGTCACTATAAGCGGTAATGGTTTCATACTCCCTATTGTACTCATAATCACATCCCAAATTCATCTTCAACTCAGTGTATCTCACTTTATGGTTCTCATCATTCAAGTAGAAGGTCATAATTGCCATTCTCATCCACCCAGTCTTGGTGTTTCTCTACGGTGGCTAAGAACTCTATTTCATATTTCTCATACATAGGAGAGTGTTTGGCCATGAAATGTTTCAACCCCTCCTTAGGCAGAAGAACTCCGACCGGTTGCTATAACCCGAGCACATTCATAGTTTCACCACAATTTTTTTCTTGAATAGTCCTGCCAACAAGAAAATCCCACCTTCTTGCAAACTCACCTGTAATGCGCCTTAACCCCATATACTTCCCTATGGAATGTCTAGGGGGCGTGAAGGAACTCGCACCATCGTGCCTAACTTGTTTTTTTGGGGCCATGAGTTTCACCACAATATACCAAACACAATAAGAAACAAGGCTCCACAAATAATCAAACACCACAATAAGTAAGGCTCCACAATACCATTCAACACAACAAGCAATTCTTCACAAAAATATTCCTAGTGGTCAAGGACAAAAATGCACCAAGCTCTAAGAACCCAACAAGCAATTTACAATATAGAATATCACCACAAAAATTCCAACACCTCAAATAAACTAAGCAACAATACCCCAATCTCAAACCAACCACAAGATAAGACCAAAATTCTTCAGAAAATTCTACCCCAATCACAATGGCAATTTGTAAGAGACATAAATTTATCATGATTGTAAAGAGGGTGATAAGGGAGAACACCTTTGTAAGTAATTCCAAGCAATTCGTTACATCCCAAGTGACCAATTCATCCTACGAGCAAAAACCCCCAAAAGTTAGGGTTCTTGGAATTGTTTTTGAATTTGGTGATTTAATGGGTGGGAGGATTGATTGTATGAGTGGAGAGGAGTGTAGAAAGATGGATAAGTATTGAATGTTGGTGGAAAGGATGGATATGTTGGCTAGGAATGGTGAAATTAAAAAATATGGAAGTGGGTTTGGGGAGAGTTCTTCAAATGGAGACGAGAGGAGAGGGAGAAGAAAAAATGGAGACAAGAAGAAAATAGGGGAAAAGGGGTCATAAAATTAAAATAATAACTTAAAAAATAAATTATATATATATATATAAATATTGCCTGCGCGTTTCCCAGGGGCTGGAAGCTTTCACTATCCATAGCACTTCTTTCTAATCAAGGCCGCGTGAATCACGCGGGTGGCATATCTCTTGGGAACGACGCGGCTCACATCATCTGGTTCTATGATCATGTCCACGCATGTCGTGCAGGCGAGGGTTTGGCCGCCCGAGAGGAGCAACTCCCAGCTTCCTGCGGCCAGTCCCTCGACTCATTTCTGACCTTTTTTGTCGATTTTCTTCTTTCCATGGCCAATTTTCTCGCTCCAAAATGGTCGCCGACTATCCAATGCTCGACCTATTTTGCTACAAAATCGTGAAAAAACACAATCGTGATGGACATAAAATAAAATAATGAAAAAATATATTTAAAAAAAGTAAATTGAAACATCGACGGAAATTCACGAATAACTATCCGGATGATCAAAATCAAGTTTATTTAACGTCATCGGCATGACTTACCTTACTTCTTTGGGCTTACTCACAAACCGGATCAAGAAGATCAACATCTTCTCCTTTTTCCAGTACAAAACTCTCGCGGCAAGGTTTCAAATGTTGACCGTTGACCTTGAAAGAGTTGGACTTAGCTCGGTCTAAGACCTCTACCGCACCATGAGGGAATACCTTTACCACCTCAAAACCGTGACCTCAACTTACCGAGAAATAGGCGAAGGCGGGATTGAAATAGGTGGACCTTTTGAACCACGCAAAACTTCTTCCTATTGATCATCTTGTCGGCCTCTCCTATTTGCTACCTTAAACAAATATGACAAAGAGTTCAACATTATTAAATTCATCTAGAAATTATCACATCATCAACATAATTAAAAGGTTTAACTCATGCTATTGGATTCCATATTAAAAGGGGGGAAACTTGGCTACTTTTTGTCAACCCTAACAATCAATCATACAAGATATTCATATTCTTAAACTTCTAACAACATTAATTATATCAACAACCAACATTCAAAACTCCATAAATGCACAATAGATGGATAAAAATGATTCTCAAGACATTAACGAGGAAGTCTCAATCAATTGGTTCCAAGTAGAAAACTAACCTGGATAATGATAACCCATAACAAATCTACAAGAATTCATGAGAGAAATAAATGAACTAAGAAAAGATGAAGAAAAACTAGGTTTTGAAGCCCCAAGTCGGGATTAGATAAATGGGGAAGAATGGGGTCTATTATAGCCTAATTTGTTTGAGAAAAGTCAAAAAGTGTAGCAGATGTATGCGGGGTGCACAGTAGGCGCGCAAGGTGCATGCGGGCCGAAGCACCTGGTTAGGCTCACACGACACCCCAGAGTGCACCTGCAGAAGAAGGCAACGGGGCACTCATTCTTGCTTCGAGGGGATGTTCCCCCTTGTCTTGGAAGCGCGGGGATGCACCTAAGTTGCCTACCACGGGCCATTGGTCTCTCTTTTCTTCAACTTCTTTTCGTTGCTGTGGGTAAACCGCTGATCCGATTTTGGAGTTCTTGTAGTCAATTTTATAGTGCTCCAGAAGAAATATCCAACGGTACCACCTTGGGAGTTAGATTCTTCTCAGATAATTCTAAGAACTTGGTCCAAACTTCTGGGTCACAATTCATCCGCTTCTTTGTCTTTCTTCTTCGACCCTTCTATCTTCTACCATGTTTTCACTCGTGGCCTTCAATCTTCCACCATCCTTGCGAATGGCCTTCACTAAACCACCCGAAGTGCTTACGAGAAATTTACAAATTAATCTCATAAAAAGGAATCTAGATGCTCGTAATGACCAAAAATCCATTAGATTAAAAATAAGGTACAAAATGAAGGATTTAGATATGAAAACCAAAAATGGTCATCTAAACCCCTTATGATTTAAACCTACCTAAATCTAGCAATCTTTCAACAAAAATATAACAAAAAATATGTTAAATGCTTCGGAAAATACATGTATTTTACGTCTCATCAAATTCCCCACTCTTAAACCTTTACTCCTCGAGTATACAAGAACAAGCAAAGATCTAAGCGTAAACTAGCATGCAAAGATTTTCCCAAAACACCCAACATCATATTCCTAGACTACCCGAGCCCCCAAGATATAAGAATCCCTCACATTCTCACATCCGAAAACCTAAGATAATCTGAATACCCAACAAACCATAACAAGAGTGATGTATACATATAATGTCAAGCTAACTTACTCTACTCAATAGATAAATCAAGGAAAGTATAAAAATTTTCAATCTCTTATTTTGCTTAGGAGCCCTCTTGGGTTTTCATCCTACTTTTACACATTTTTTTCAATGTCACTCTCACCTTTTTACACACCATTTGGCCTCTAATTTTTGCATAGGTCGCCCTTTCAATTTTTTGACCTATCCAGGCCTCCCAATTTTGCCTAAGTTGCCCTCTCGGGTTTTCAACTTAGTGGTAATTTTTTCCAAACAAAACAAATCAAAGTAGAGTATATGCACACTATAATACAATACAATGAAACAAATTGGGTGCGCATGAGGCCCTAGAGCCGGGCGCACACTATTAGGTACTGGCCGCACATTTTTTGTGCAGAGGCCGCTGGTTCCCCTTGCATTTTTGGGCACGCAGATGAATGGTTGAGTACCCGGGCCGAGCGCTCAGTCTTCTTCACTGGCCAATCGGCCAGTTGGTCTTCTCTTCGGCCGGCCGGCCGGCCTTCCTTCTTCAAATCTACCAAATTGTATCTATACCCTTACTTTCCTTGTGAATATTCATTCTTGAATCATCCATCATGAACATGATCATAAAAGACCTTCCAAAAACACCTTAAACTAGAAACTTAGGATATAACTCCTAAATCATCATCCTAACTTTCTTACAAACAAAACATCCATTATTCTTACATAAAAGCTTAGTTTATTACAAATATGAGTTTCAAATGTGCTAAAAAGAAATAAACACATCACTCATAAGAATACAATTCCATTAGATTCAAAGTAGATTAAAAAGAAGAAGGATTTAGATATGAAAAGCCAAAAACTATCATCTAACCCCAAACCTACCTAAATCTAGCAATCTTCCAACAAAATGATGGCAAAAGAGATGCTAAATGTTTCGAAAAATATATGCATTTGGCGTCTCATCACTCACTAACATGGAACAGTTAGTGGAGAGTGGAGAGGATGTAAAACAAACTCAACCACCTCCTAAACCGAAAGAATGGCTAAGGACTCAACATTGGCTAGGAATGGATATTCACTCTTCTTGGTGAGCGAAATGCCTAAAGGTAAGGATGACACCTTGTGCAGACCTCTTCACAAGTATTTCATCGTGGGTGGAGTTTTTGATAGAGACTCTGGAGACCCCGGAGATCCAAGGGTAGGTTCTTCTTAACTAAAATGCAGGAAGGAATAAGTTGTGAGGACCACAATAAAAATACGTGGTCTTTATTAATTTGTTTATTATATATTTTTGTAGATAGATTTTCATGTTTTTTGTGTGTGACAAAAGATCTTGGGATGAAACTCTTGTTGATTGGTAAATTTTGAGTCCAAATATCATCCTTTTGAGTGTAAGAAATAGGATTTGTCTGGTGACTAAGTCTTTAAAAAAAAGGGAAGGAACTAAGGAAAAATGGGCTCCGTTAATAGGAAGCCTCATGCTACACCCTTTAGCATGATGCATACCTCGTGTAGGGCATCCTTAGCACGATGGTAGCCTCGTTTTAGGAGCTCATAGCACAAGGCTGGCCACGTGTCTTGCCTCGTACATTTGCAATTTTTTAGGCCAAAAATTTAGATTTTCAAAAATTTGAATTTCAAGCCAAAACATACATTTTGGCTCATTAATTCGGAAAATATTTTATTCCCTAGGATTATTGGTGTAAGTATTACATAAATACCTCCCTTATGCATTATAAATGGTATTTTTTCCCCACATCTTCTAATTTAAAAAATGTCATCCTTATATCATTTGAACCTCCTTTAGAAATCACCTTCTTTGATGAAAATAATGCCCCCTAGAACATTCCCTCACCCATAGGAATAATTTAGCTTATTAAAATATCTCAAAAACACTCACACTCACTTCCTCTTGGTGAAATTAAAAAATTGGGGCCTTTTCTCTCAAAAATTAGCATTTTTGCTTCTTCTTGTGTGGATTCTTCATCTCTTGGCTACAAACTCCGGGTAATCCTTTGAGATTTATGTTTACTTTCTTAATTTAGCATGATGATGTTGTGATGAGGAGCTTGAAACTCAAAAATTATTGAAGTGTTTTGAGGAATATTTTGTGGCTATGTGAATGATCTTATGTCAAACTAAGTGTGGGAGGTGCATGTGTTCTTATGCTTTGATGATATGGTCTTCATTGATCGTGGTGATTTAGGAGGAATGTTTTTTGGTTTCATGATCTTCTTGATCGGATGCTATGATTTTCCATGAGTTTGTTGTTTAGGGAGAATGATTCTTGATTGAATAGCCTTTATGTTGAGATAGCATGATTTGGAATATTTTGGCTATTTAAGAAGAAGTGTTCTTCTTGAATGATTCTTGATGCATACCTTTGGTTATTCTTGCCTTCTTCTTGTTATGATAGGATGGCTCCAAAAAGAGATAGGTCGGAAAAGAAATAACTTCCCAGGGTGACTAAATGAAGAAGCCAACCAAGGTTGGGAGACGAGAGTCGGCGACTTCCCGTCTGAAAGTGCGGGCCGGAGGTTGAGGTACTTGAGATGACTAAAGTGAACCATATTGGAGATGGAGTTTGCTTGTAAGGAGCCCTTGGGAGCTCTAGGTCTACTCGAGCCCGTCACGTATTTGCTAAGCCTAATAGGCCTAGAAGGTTTCTTAGACAAGCATCCCAAGACTTACATATGGTGGACGTTGGAGTTTTTGGAACCTTTGGAGCAATCAAAGGACAACGAGGGAAGGAGAATCATCCATTTCCACTTGGATAATAAGGAGTACACTATGTCACATTTGGACATTGCCCAAGAATTCGGGTGGAAGTATATGAACGAGATTCCGAGGAGACACCGACGAGGCCTTCCATTTTTATAGAGTATTTTTTGGAGAATTATTTTGGGCATGGAGCGGAAGCATCTTTGCAAGAGCACCACAATTTTCCATATGGCATTGTCATATATCCAGCAATTATTATCCATGAGGGTATTTTGTCACGGAGAGCTTTCACAGTGTCCCGGTTTGGATATCCAAGTCCTTTGGGTTATGACTCCGGAGGGGAATTTCTACCCCAACAAGGTGGCGGTTTTCATGGAGGAATACATTACCATAGGAAACAAGAAAGGTGGTAAAATATCTATAGGTGGCATGGTCGGACTCTTAGCCCAACACATGGGCCATATGGTTCCTTCTCCATTTGCATTAGCGAATTTGGGTCGTTCGGAGACAAGGAACATAATAGATAAGCTAGCAAGGGCTTCTATGGTAGCTACCACAACTTTTGAGGATTGATTTGTTTGGTGGTACAGTGGTTCCACGGTCTGCAATTTCATGATCCTTCCACAGCCTGAGCACACTACTATCGACATGGACATGGTATCAGAGGATTATTTCTAGCACCTGATCCGTGGTTTGATAAGGACTTCTACATATTTCTATCAAACGCATACAAAGACATCGAAGAGGTGGATTGGGAGACTCCATCTAGGGCACCACCTAGTCGTACTCACCTACCCGTGGACTTCCTTGACCGATTCCGCATTTTTAGGGAAAACTTGAGTGTTCTACCCAACTTGTGTAGGATATTGGTCACGTGGTGGGCCGAAGGAGTATACAGTTAGAGAAGTTTAGGACTAGGCTAGACTCTATGGAGGGTACCATGCATGTTTTGGGGTTTAGGTTGGACTCCATCGAGTGGGAAATGAAGAAGGATTTCGCCATTGCAGATGATAGGGTTGATGTCCAAGAAGAAAACATCAAGGAATTGATTGAGAGATTCCACATATCAAGGCTCAATTTTTTTGGGATAACATTCCTATTGAGAGACAAGAAATGAAAAAAAAGGAGAGAAGAAGGAGGCGTGAGACACAACACTCGAGGAGGGACCCTTCAGGGTCACATGAGTGACTTCCACTACTTTTCTCTTTCCCACTCATATTTTTTATTGTTTCATTTCATTGGGGACAGTGCAAAGTTCAAGTGTGGGGGAGGGAGTAGTGAAACACTTAGGAGGTTTCATCTCGCGATTCCTTTGTGTTTTTGGTGTTGTTTTATTTAGTTTGTTTCCTCTGTGCTTTTGGTGTTGTTTTTTTTTGGTGTTTTTAGTGTTATATTTGGTTTTGGGAAGTTTGGTAGAGTTTTTGGTGGTGTAACCTTTAGGGTGCTATAACTTTGTTTTTTTGGGGGAATGTTTTAGGACGAACCTTTTGGTGGTGTAATTTTTTTGTAGAATGAAGCCCACGTTTGGGGCATTTTTCGCTACACAAAAAATTGAAAAACTTAAAAGAATAACCCAGCTAAGTTGGAAACCTAGAGGGAAACTTAGGAAAAATGGGAAGAAAGCCCGGATAGGTCGAAAGACCTAGATAAAAATGAGAGGCTCGGCCTGCTAGGTTGGAAAACCAAGGAAAAAATAAGAGGCCGTATAGAATAAGGTGAGAGGTGAGCTCAACATGTGTGAATTCTAGGATGAAAATATGAAAGGGCTCCAAGGAAAAATTAGAGAAATTTAGAGAACTCGGAAATGGAATTTGAACATCTTTTCACCATCTTTGGCGGTTTCTTCATTAACATCTCTTTGATTGTTTTCTGCGGCTTCTTCAGCCGAGTAAGCTAGTTTAGAACTTACCTTTCTACTTTGCCTTTTTTCCATTTTTTTCAATGTATTTTTGGGGGATAGGTTACTTTAGCATCTTAGGGTAGCTTAGGAATAAGTTGAATGTGTTGGTTAACTTATCTCTGCAAGCTACATTCCGCTTGGATCTTTTCTCATTTTTGTTTGCTCGAGGACGAGTAAAAGGTTTAAATGTGGGGGGTTTGGTGTGAAACTTTATGCATTCGTTAAACAATGCATTCGACACACTTATTATTGGTATTTCGTTGATTGATTGCTAGTTTTAGTTAGGTTTACACGACAAAAGGTTTAGACGACCATTACGGGTTTTCCTGTCTAAATCCCAAGTTTTGTGAACTTAATTGAAACTAATAGACACTTTGTATTCATGGGCACCTAGATTCTCCTCTGTGATCTTACAAGTAGGTTTCTCGTGAGTACTTTTCTTCATTATTTTGTAGAAAGGTCATTCACAAGAATGGTAGAAAATGTCGAAGGCTATTTGCAAGGATGGTAGTAGATTGAAGGCTACGGATTCCAAAGCATGGTAGTAGATGGAATTGAGCCTAGAAAAGGTAGATTTGAAGTTCAAGAAATCCAAGAATGCAAGTCGGTGCCAACCAGTTGAACCAGCCAGCCGGCCAAACGACCGGCACAATCCGTGCACGAGCCTACACCAGCCATGCACAGTCTGTGCAAAGTGGCTAGAACAGCCTATAGAAATTTACATGAGCAATGCAAAGGCCCTTACATTTATCGTGCACCTCCGTGCATGCCGCTACATAATTTCTCCAAAATAACTCCCAAACGGCTAAATATAGGCACAAACAACCCAGTTTGATACGATATGTGTTGTTCCAAGTTTCGAGAGTGAAGACCAGCCTACGGGGAGTGATAAATAGCACGTGCCGCACTATGTTTCTAAGAAAAAAGTCATTCCAGTAAACAGGTTGCGCCAAACAACACAAGACGTGCAAATTAGAAGTTCCGAACCAACCACCAGCCTACGGCCCATGCAGGTCCGTGCGCCCCACCTTGCATGAGGTTGCATGATTTGTATCAGTCTGTACAGCCCGCCCTGCACGAGGCTGCAGGGACTGTGTCGTGACGCACACCCAGGATTGCATAAGCCTACACGGGCCATGCCATTTTCCACTTGCTGCTCAAATTACGGCTTCTAGGATTTTTAGGCTTTTTTGGGCCTATTTCAAGTCCCGATTACCTATTACTGTATATTTGGACCTTTTTCTACTGGGGTTCAAGTTAATGCTTATTTTTCATCTTCAAGAGTAGGATAGAAAGAGAAAATACTCTTCCTTCTCTCCTGGATCTTTTCTTTTCTTCTCTTTATTTTTCTTTTTCCAAAAAAAGTGTTGAATCCAATGAGCTACTCGGGTTCAATGCTTAGAGATTAGTTAATTAACTTGGGGATATATTTGTATTAATGTATTAATGTTTGTTTTGTGAGATTTCTTAGATCTACCCATTTCTATGTGTTTAGTGACTATTACGTTGGCTTTTTCTTCATATTCTTCTTAATTGCATGATGGTCACACTATATTAGCAAACACCGTAATCTACTTTCATGTTGGTGCAATTATTGATATCCCCGGGGAAGGAAACCTAGATGCGCTTGGAGTAACGATAGTTCGAAACAGTGTGGGTGTGTGCACGTAGGTTGCTGAGTCAACGTTTCGATGGACCATGCACTAGTAAGCTGGGGAGTTGCTCCGAAGGGTTACAGGTGAAGATAGTTATAGTAGCAAACTAGGTTTATCTTTGAAACCCTAGAGCCATCGATAAGGTGCTTCATCCCCTTTGCCTTTTTAGGCTTAGGGAGAAGTATTTGTGGTGTAGTGCCCGAGACGTAATAGCACGAGGGAGATTCATATCTGCAACATGCATGGTCATTGTTGCATTTCCTTAATTACAGAGGTGGTCCCGATGAAAGATTACATGCGCACACTACGTGACAAATATGAGGAAGTGGACGACCCCGATACTTGCCACTATCTACCAATTTTTGTAGTATAGTAGTAGGAACGTGAGAAATATTACAAATTTCATCTTTAACGGCCCCCTCTTGGTTGAGTAGATCTCCTTAAAAAGGTTATCTATTAGCGAGGCCAGGACAGGGCGGGTCAACCCTTTCACCTACTTTTAATACTTCCACCAATAAACCCGAGCCAGCTCCAGATGAGTCATGAAATGGGCCACACCCCCTAGATGAAATCTCACAATCTTCCCTCTAAACCTGTTGGTATCCCCTGAGATAGTAGAAAGAAACTCCAAGGTGTATCTAGTGTAGGTGGGGGCCGACGCCTTAGTAAACTCCTTCAGCCCAATCCTCCTCAGGAGCATCCAGACTGGTTTGTAGAGTTTTAGATCCTCGGGGGTTCTCTCATCTACAAACCTCATCTTTATGTCTACGAGGCATGATGAAGAGTATAACACAAAAACAACAACAACAAGAACAATGTAGCAATTCTCTCCAAAATACCCCAACTCAAAATAACTCTCCCAAAATATACCAACAACCACACTAAAAACCCCAAACCTTTAATATTATTAAACAGGAAAATACCTAAAGATTGCAAAACATTAACAAATCCAAAATAATCCAAGGAGAAAATTTGGCCAAGTTGTGAAAATTTGCTTGAGAAGTGTGCAGGACTGCTCCTAGACCAATTTGCAGCAATGTTCAACACACGAAATGAACCAAAAAAATGAGTTCTTGGGAGAAAACTTGAGTAATGGTTGAGATGGTTTTATGAATTTATGGAAGAAATCTTGATGTTTTTGGAGGTAATAATTAATGATTTTTTTGGTATTGGAAATACGAATATTTCGGTACTAATGTGAGGTAAATCGAATAAGAATTGAAGAAGTTATGGGCAAAATTTGGTCTTCGGAAGGAGAAAGAGGTGATAATTCAGTTTTTTGAAGGGGAGCGAGAATGAGGAGATGAAGAACAATGGCTGGCATGAGGAACTTACATGGACTTAGGTGATTTTTGATTGGGTCAGTTGGGTGGCTGTGATGATTCCGAGGTAAGCTTCGTGCTGACACGTGGCACCTCGTGCTGGCTCATGTCATGCACACTCTCCCCTATGCCATCTTGGCCTCGTGCTGATGCGGCTTGGCACAGGCTAGGCAGTGGCAAGTCATGCCCACCTCCTCTAGCATGTGGCTAACTAGGATTCTCCCTTCCAACTTTTGTCGTAAAATCCCAGCATCCAAAAATACAAAAACCGGGAGTAACAGTGTCCCAGGATCTTCTCTTTAGTGTCGTCCTCATGACTTATTATTTCATGCCTTTTTTTAAAACTAAGAAAAATGGTTTGATGAGTCACCGGAATCACCATCCTTGACACCACAAATAACTAACTCCCTGTGGACGGGTCTCCACATCACCTTCGGTCTGCCCTTCACCTTGGGAGAAACATACCAAACACATCCATCTTTCTCAATCGTAGATACATTTTTGTTGAGTTTGGGAGTAGACAGGAGCTTAGGAGTTATTAATTCCTTAACCCGCTTTCTTCTGCGTTGCAGGTTAGTGATAGATATCGGAATAAAAACATCTTTAATCACACTAGAAGAAACAAGCTCATCAGCAATTGCATCATCACAAGGTTCATTCAAGCAAGATAGAACATGTAAGGTCTTTATATTGGGCAATGGCTCACGATCAACAAGAATCTCATTCAAGCATTCATTCTCATTATCATAAAGAATTTCATTGTCTAGGTGGTCAGCTTCATTCTCATCAAGAGTTTTATCCGGACAATCATCATTATAAATAATGAAAGAGTTTTCACATTGAGCCAGTTAATTACTTAAAGTTATGCCTTTGCACACAAGATAGGGAATATGTGAATCATGCTTAGACTTGTTAATATCAAAACCCACCTTATCAATGTCATCCTTTAGGGTTAGTGTCTCCAAATGAACATCTATCTTAGTCCTTTATGTTTTAATAAAAGGTCTCCCCAATAATATTGAGGGGGCACCACCATCGTTCAATACGTCAAGGACATATAAGTCCGCCGGAAACACTAGATTTCTGACTCTAACCATTGCTTCCTTAACTAAACCTCGAGGTTTAGCTTGGGCGTGATTGGAAAATTAGAAAATTACCCTAGTTTCCTTAAACTCACCTATGTCAAGGTTTTCATAAAGGCTAGAAGGGATCACATTGATAGGTGCTCCTAAGTCAATCGTAGCATTTTTCACCAATTTTCCACCTAAGGAGATATGAATTTAAAATATACTAAGGTCATCGCATTTCTTAGGCAAGTTTCTATGATTAAGAGTAACCACTCCTCCAATTTTTTATTTTCCTACCTTCCTAATTAGTTTGTTCCTTTTCTTAGTGCATGCAACTGTCAAGAATTTAGCATAAAAAGGAACATGCTCAATCAATTACAAAAGTGGAATGAGAACCTCAACTTTCTCGAAGATCTTGCAAATGTGTTCATTGGTGGTTGCCACCTTCGTCCTTCCCCTAAGTGCACTAGGGAAAGGTGGTGGAGGATTCACCCTCACCTCTTGTGTAGGAAGCTCCTTAACGAGCACATCATCTAAAATCATCTCACGATTCTCCAAGTTAGTCTTATTACTTTCCACAACCAAGTCGTCTTCTTACAAGATTTCATTCTCAGTCTCACGTAACTCCTTCTTGCTCCTTAGCTTCAAAGCGCTCACATTTATCAGATTGATCTCCGGTTGGGAAGGAATCTTGCCGGACTCTTTGGCCTCAAGTCGGGTCACCAAGGTGGTGAGTTGCCCGACTTGGATTTCAAGGTTTTGGATTATTGAAAAAGACCTAGTCCTGAGATTTTCAATCTCAAGATTTTTGTGCGATCCACGAACACATTGTTTCTTAGGCAATTGGGAAATTTCCTCCAAGATTTATTCTCGATCCGACTTACAGAGAAAGGTATTATTGTTGGAAGGCCCTTCGCCCATTGTATGGGGTTGAGGTGGAGCTTATCCACTTTGATTGAATCCTTGACCCTGATTCTTTCTGCACTAACAGAAGTTGGGATGATCGCGGTACCTATTGTTCAAGGTATTGGCGTAGGGGTCTTGACTTTCACCTCCTTGGTTCCCTCGGAACCCTTGTTGTATTTGTCCCCTACTGAATTGTTTCCTATTGTCACCATTGAAGTTCAATGCCTTCATCTCTTCCAAGTCTTGCACCATTTTTGAATAAGTGTCGGTGTGATGATTGAGACTAAAAATTCCACAAACCTTGACTTAGTGAACTCTCCATTTCATAGATTCCTTCATCATATAAGCAAGCGCTTGGACTTGTTCTTCTAGCTTGTGAGACTGTCTTCACTTGAGATCTAGTGCCAAGTTGTCTCGTTCCAATGGTCATTTCCTTGAAGGGTGCAATCGCATCGTTCGAGCTATTGTTGGCGATTGAACCACTGCATGCAGAATTCACTATTCTCATGTCATTATCACATAACCCCTCGAAAAAAAGTATGCCAAATCACCCTCCTTGAACGGATGAAATATACAGCTTGCCAATAGCCTCTTAAATCTTTCCCAATACTCGTAAAGGGATTCATTTGCGAACTGGGATGTATTAGAGAGTTGGTTATTTAGACATGTAGACTTGGAAGCTGGAAAATATTTCTTGAGGAATAAACACTTAACGTCCATCCAGGAGGTGATGCAACCGGGTGAAAGGTAGTACAACCATTCCTTGGCTGCACCCCGCATCGAGCAGGGAAATTACCTTAAGTTATAGTTTTATTCCGAGACTCTCGACAGCTTCATGTCGGTGCAAACTGGATGAAACTCCGACAAGTGCTTGTCTGGATCTTCATGGGCCATTTCATGGAAAGTTGGCAAACACAGGATCATGCCGCTTTTGAGCTCACAAGTCACATTGGGTGGCATGGGTGGAAAGAAAATAGATTGGGGTTTAATTATCCAAGTTGGGAGCCTTCCACTCCCAGAGTTTGCAATTATCGTATGCCATTTCTACTGGTTCTTCAACTACAAAATCTGGTTCTTGTGGAACCGCAACTCTAGCTCCCATCCTCCTTCTTCTCCGACTAACTCCATACTCCGTTAGATAATGTAAAGTCCTCAAGTTCATGGCATGGGAATGTACCATAAAATAGGAGCCAAACGATATCCAACTAGAAGAAACACTAGCACAAGGATTAGAAGTACACAGATTACTATCACAAAGGCTCAATAGTAAAAACTAACATAAGCAAAATCATAAAAAAACCTAACTACTCAAATAACAAGATATGCAAGTTAAAAACTACAAATTTAGACTAACATCCTTGGAAACGATGCCAAAATTTTGACATGCCCCCGCTAATAAATCATGGGAGAGCCACTAATTTAACTGACACGGGATCGTAATCAAAGATATAGATTTATATTGTTTCTCCCGTTCTTACTACTATGATAGCTATACAGTAGATAGTGGAAAGACAAGGGTCATCCATAGAGATGTTAGGAATCTAAAGGTTAACTAAACAGAGCCGCAATCGGGTCATCAATCCAATCACGTGTCAGGAATAGCTAGTATTTTTAAAATAGGATTTTGGGGTGGGGAGGGGGTTATTTACAACTACTATCATGTCATTCACAAGATAATAAACTAAATAAACTAGCATTCAGGGAGTATTTTTGTAACATGATCGGTGTTGTCTCGACCCACAATTCTATCACATACAAGATATTCAAGCCTATTCTAGTGTTTATGACATGTGGTGTGGTTGATGGTGAACACTTCCCCATACCTGTCACGTAGGTTGCACATGTAATCTTCCACCGGCACCATCTCCGTAAATAGGGGAGTGCAACAGCCCTACCTGCTGTGTAGATCTGAATCTCCCCCGTACGATTAGGTCCCAGGCACTACACCATGAATGATTTTCTCTAAGCCTACAAAGGAAAAGAGGATGAAGCACCTTATAGATGACTCTAGGGTTGCGTAACGCTAACCCTAGTTTTCTACTAATGCTATCTCTATTCGTAACCCTTCGGACCAATTTGTCGGCTAAAACTAGTGTATGGTTGATCTTAATGTTCAACCCGAATGCAAACACCCACATGGTTCCAGACTATCATTATCCCAAGCACATATAGGTTTCCTTCCCCGGGGGATATCAATAATTGTGCCAACATGAAAGTAGACCATGGTATGTGCCAGTCTTTGTGTGACAATTATGCCATGAATAAGAACATAAAGAACAAGGCAACATAATTTTCATGAACACATAGAAATTGGTAGATCTAAGAAATATCAAATAATAAACATCAAATCATTAATACAAATACATACCTCATATTAATTAACTACTCCCTATGCAAAAAAATCCAGATATTTCATTGGATTTAATGCCTTTAGGCAAAACAAAAATAAAGAGAAGAAGAGGAAAGATTTTAGAGAGAAGGAAGAGCTCATTTCCCTCTCTATCCTACTTTTAAGAGTCTAAAATGAGCATAAACTTAAACCCTAGTTGACATAGGTTGGTGTATATAGTACTAGGAAATTAGGCCTTGAAAAAGACCCAAAATTGGCCAAAAACTCTAGCAGCCGTAATTGATACGGTTAGTGGAAAATAGCACTGGCCGTGTTAGAAGGTTGGTCTCGTACTGACATGGGCTGCATTCCATGGCACAGTCCATGTAGCCTCGTGCTGATGGGGCCTGTCCGGTCGAGCATGGGCTGTGTTTCTTCTCCCCTGGCATTGGCCATGTTGGTCGACACTTGACGTTGGCTGGTGCCACCTTTTGAATTTCTAATTATGTGCCCTGTGTATTATAGCACAGCCCGTCAGTTGGAAGCATTTTTTGATCAGTTGAACAACGTGAGCCATGTCATTCTTTGCACCCCGTGGGTTGATCTTTGCATTTTGAGTTAAAACAACATGAACCGTGTGAAATGGCTGGTTTGCACAGGCCGTGCTAGCCACCCCAAACACGAGCCATGCTAGGATATATCCTCGTGCAAGCTGGTCGATCGGTCGGCTAGTTTGGCTGATTGATGACGTCTTCCGATTTTGACCTTGTTGAACTCCGACTTTGCCTTTTCCAGCTCAATTCCATCTACTATAAAGAATTTTGGTTCGTGGCCTTCTGTCTACTACCATCCCCGCGAATAGATTTCAAATATCTTCTAATATTCTTGCGAGTGGCCTTCAAATATATTCTTCCACTCACGTGGATAGGCATATACAAAATGATGTCGAAATATTTACGAGCAACCTACTAGTAAGCCCATAAAGGAAAATCTAGGTGATGATGAATACATAGATTATATTCAATTAACTCTACAAAACTCAGGATTTAGATAAGAAAATCAATAATGGTAATCTAAACAATTTGTCGTGTAAACCTAACTAAAACCAGAAATCAACAAAAAAACATATTAACAAATGTGTCAACTGCAATAGTTAACGCATGCATAAAGGTACACATCAATTGCCATCGGACAATTATCGTTCCCTTGACACACTTTATTCTATCTGCAATGAGTTGAACTAAATCTTGAAGCCATTCCAATAAGGAGAGTAAGTCAACTACGAAGCCTAGGTCCCCTAAACCGAAGCCTCTGCGAGTCTAGGCCTCACCTCGTATCGGTCTACCTTGGCCTTCATAAATGGTGACCGAATGAGATAGAAATTCATCATCATCTTCCACCCCGGGTTCGCTGATCCTTTTCATTGATCCTAGAAAAAATAAAACATCAACAAATAATAGATAACCCAAAACAAAATAGTTAAACAAGGAGTTAAGCAATACACTTACAGCTCAAGTGAGCTCCCTTAGAAGAAACATAATCAGAGCCCATGTCGTCGATAATAGAGATTAATCCTTTGAAAAACCCATCCGCTCATAACACATCCACTGCCAGAATCCCACACTATGCTCTTCATAGGAAATTTAAAGCTGTTACACATTCACAAAAAATTCAATAACAACACAAACACACATTTACAAGGGCTTCCATACTAGATACTGAGTAGAGTTTATTCACACACAAGCTACAACTAAGGATATTCCCATATAGCAATATCTTTATATCGGTAGAACACACACTCAGAAAAGATAAACAATAATAAGAGAATATGAAGGGAGTTGTGATGTTACGCTTCCCCCATAACCACTTAGGCATCCACGTAGCCTTGGAAAACAGAACACATTTAATAGTCTTGCATAGATAAAATGGAAAAATCTGCCCACGTGGAACACATACCTCCCAACTACCTTGCTAGTTAGACTAAACCCATAAAGCCCATGCAACCACCACCTCACAAAAACCTTGTTCCTCAAAATTGCAAAACAAATACCCTCCTTCACCCCCTCGTTGGACTCGACACAAGTGGGTAAATCACCAACAGATTCGTTCAGCAAGGAATACAAAAACCTAGGCAACAAAGATAACAAGAATATTGCAGCTTCATATACGCCTGGAAAATAAATATCCTCGTGACACAAGAAGATACTCATACCTCTATTCTTCCAATCAACACCAAACATACAAAGATGGTAAAGATACTGCTGCTTTGGATACATTTGAAACACCACCAGCTCGTGGCACAAGCAGATGCCCACCTTGTTCTTTGTCAAAAAAAACAACCTCGCCACATAGCAAAAAACAACCTCGCCCTCTGTAACCCACACCTATTTTTTTAACTCTTATACATAAAATCCCTCAATTCCAGCCACCAACAATTAAATTAACTAAGCATAATCAGGCATCACAATCGTTAAAAATACAGAAAACAACAAAAATCTAAAAAGCAAACAATAGAGGAGTACTTAAGAAAAACTAGGAAACACAGATTCACTAGTAAGACACAATCACTCATTTCTTTTTAAGGATTAGTTATAAAAAAACCATTGAATGGAATTAGAGCCTAAGAAGAATAGTTCTGGCCACATAGACACTAACTAGTAGCTCCTAAGACATATAGTCCAAAATATTCATTAGTCATACTTCTTTTTCAAGAATCTTCTTTATCTTCTGGCTCATATGCAAATACACCTCATTTCGGGTGGCACATGAAATTTCCATACACTGCATATTTTCCACATAATAGGACTTCTGGTCAACAATAAGTCTGTAGTTCGACCATGTAGTTTCATATTCATTAAGTAGACCGAGCATTCATAATCCTCCAGGTCTTGCTTTAAGATCTCCACCTGTTGCTCCAAGCAACAAACACAAACTTTCCAAATATCCTTCTTAGCACTAAATTATACGTAATGCCTCACTAACTCCCACAAGAAGGGTAGCATTCACCTCGTGCTATCCCCACTATAACTCCTCAAGCTACCTACACCTTTCCTTAGCTTGAATGCATTGCAATTCCTCATGATCCAACCCACCGTTTAGATGCTCACAATTTTCCAGATGGAGAACAGGGAAATCATGTTCCTTTTTATACCAAACCAACGATTTCGAATCTCTGCCATTAGTTGGCAATATTCAACTTCTAATTTATCATTCCCCTATCGCAGAAGATCCACGTGGTCAGCCTGTCTCGATATTATAGCTCTCCTATCTGCCAATTCTCTCAATATTTACCCAGCAAATACATTTGCCACTCTCCTTCTCGTACAGTTAACCCCATCAAATCCTTTTTTAATCTTCAGGCTTGATAACTCTATTTGGGCAGATGGTTTTCGTACTCATCTAACAACACAAAATTCTGCTTCAACCGCACCTTCCAGCCTTACTCACAATCAATTAAACTTAGGAGAAGGAACCTCACACATTCCCCTAGGTCCATTAACCACCCTTTAATATCAAATGACCCCCCAAGCCCTTAACATGCTTGTAGCCATGCTCCTTGTCTAATATAGTGGCTCTAGCCACTCTAGCTTGGTCACCACCTGGACTAACACTTCCACATCCCAACCAATCACATTCACTTCCAGCCCTAACCTTTTGAGGAAACCCATCCGTTGAATCCACATCTAAAAAAGAGAGTAGATAAAGACCTCCCTGGAGAAGTCTTCCCTACCTAAACAATATACAATCCCTCGAAAGAAAAATAGGTAATAAAACAAAATAGTTATAAACAAAAAAATTATAATCTTCAAAATGTACAAAATTTCATAAGGATTACATAGAAAATAAATGCACTAAACACAACTAACCTACTTTAGGACTAACCACCTTATCCCTGTCAGACGAACAACTTGGCAATCCATCTCTTACCCACTGCCAATACACTAGAAACATAAATCTCAGCCACACTGCTAACAAAAACATCCCACTGATCTGTACCTTATGCATACGTTAACCAATGCATTTGACACATTTTAAAATTTATTTTTAGTTTTTTATTGCTA
Source organism: Rubia tinctorum (assembly GCA_032355605.1). Lineage (NCBI taxonomy): Eukaryota > Viridiplantae > Streptophyta > Magnoliopsida > Gentianales > Rubiaceae > Rubia > Rubia tinctorum. The sequence continues at coordinate 441 of JAULKM010121502.1, read as the reverse complement.
TTTTTAGTTATGTTTACATTGGGTTGGGTTTAGACGACTATTGCTGGTTTATTATCTATATCCCGATTTTTGTATACTTAATTGAATCTAATGGACACTTTTTCCTCACAAGCACCTAGATATTTTTTTGTGAGCTTACAAGTAAGTTTTTCATGGGGACTTTGACAGTATTTTGCAGAAACCCATCCGCGAGGGTGGTAGAAGATATTTGAAGGCTATTCGCAAAAATGGTAGAAGATATTTGAAGGTCATTCGCGAGGATGGTAGTAGAAGAAGGCCACGGACCAAACACATGGTAGTAGATGAGATTGAGCTAGAAAAAGGTGGATTTGGAGTTCAACAATGTCAAAAATGGAACTGCGGCATCAACCGGCACAGACCGGCCGACTGACCAGCAACAACAGTACTAGCCGATACGAGTTGGCTGACCTGATGTGGACC
>JAULKM010121492.1:0-20911 GCA_032355605.1 Rubia tinctorum | reverse complement strand
AAATTAAGGAAAAGAAGGGCCGCTGAAAACAAAGCAGCAGAGTATTTGCAAATGTACCCTTCGTCAACCACTATTTGTAAATATGTCCTCCATGAACAAACTCCCAAATGTCCCCTTTTCTAGTTTCATTATAGAAAAAGGTAAATTCCAACAGTCACGTCTCAACTACACCCATCATAGACACTGTTTTGGAGATTGGAATGAATGTTCATGCTCTACTTAGTACTAAATTAGTTAAGGAGTCACTGGTTCTGCACTTCTTATGAGTTATTTTAACTTTTTTTTAACCTCACATATAAATGATAATATATCAAACAAAAATAGTTAAAAATCAAATAATACTACCATTACGGTGAATCTGTGTTCAAAATACTTTACAGAACTTACAACAAATACGCATAGAACTTCCAACAAAAACATGGCCACCAACATATTTTCAAAATACTCTATAGAAATTCCAAGAAATTCGCGTAAAAAAGAAGACACAATAAGAACATGGCCACTAGCATCAACATTAGAATAACATGCCTACATGCCACCAGGCCACCAGAACATCATCAACATTATGACTTCTACCAACACAATACGCACAAGAACAACATTTCTAGTAACTTAATATGCACAAGAAGAACATCAATTGGTTCTATATATAAATATAAATATAAATAGATTAATCAATACACAGTGGCGGAACCAGGAGCTCTGGCAAGGGGTGGCGGAGAAGGCGTTCAAATTTTTTTCCACGTTTAATACAACAAAAAAAATTCATGCTGAATTGCACAAAAAAAAAAATTGCACGCTTAAGATCACTAATTATTACTTTAATTGGAATTTAGAACACATATTAGATTAGATTATCACTATAATTAAATCACACATTAAATTATTACTATAACAAGACCACAAATTATTGCTATAATAAGATCACAAATTATTACTATAATTTGATCACACATTAAATTTCTACTCTAATTAAATCACACATTAAATTATTACTATAACAAGATCACAAATTATTGCTATAATTTGATCACACATTACATTTCTACCATAATTAAAATTTAAATCACACATTACATTTCTACTATAATTAAATCACACATTAATTATTCTAAAATATGCTATAAAAACCTAACCAAAATATGCTATTTTAAATTTCTAATCACAATTAAAGTTTCAATCCAAATCAAAATATGCTACTCTAAATTTGTTATCACAATTCAAAATATGTTATATTAAATTGCTAAATTCTAATCACAATTCAGATTTCAAGAATCAAACTAACGATGGTGTGGATTGTGGTGGCGTGGCGGAGAAGGGGACCGGGGGACGGAGTTCGGTCACCTGGCTGTGGCGGCGATGCGGCGGAGCTTTGAAGTTAGAACTGAAGCAGCAGCCGCAGTCTGGAGGCTTGCTTTGGTTTCAATATTAATGATTATTTTGTTGGGCAAATTGACAAAGGGCCAACCGGCCAAGCCAAGGCAGCAAAGGCTGCTCCAAATATTAGGGTTTCCCTAATGATTGGGCCGATTGGGTTTCGGCCCAATCGGCCCTTTTTTTCTGCTTTAACACCAAAACGACGTCGTTTTGATGTGGCTGGAACAAAAAAAGACGAAATTTGATCGTCTTCTCCGGTTGGGTATTCGCCGTTTCACGGCGAAAAAATAGAGTTTCACCGGAATTTAAGGGGGGGCGGAACCAGTGGCGGAACGGCGGCACTACCCCTAATATTCGGGCCGCCGAAACGTAGGGGTGGTGCCAGCACCCCCTTGCCACCCCCTAGTTCCGCCACTGCTCACAACGTCCACCCTCAATCTCCGCCCGCCCTCCACCTCCGTCGCCCTTCACCGTCAGCCCACCCTCTCTCACCTCTCCTCTCCTCTATCCATCTCTAAACCTGACGGCGTCTGCCTCTAATGAACTCAACGCCCTCCGCCAGAGCTGACGCCGTCTGCAAAACCTGATGCCTTCCTCAAACCTGACACCCGCCGCTGAATCTAATGCCCTCCTCCAAACTCGATGTCCTTCACAAAACCTGATGCCTTTCACCTAACTTAACGCCCTTCGCCAAACCTAACGACCTTCGTCGAACCCTACGTCATCCACTGTTGAACCCGACGCCCTCCGCCGCTGGGGATTTGTCCACCACTGCACTGTAGAGCCCTCGCTATGTTGGGTCACCATTTTCCATATACCGATGGGTCTTTTTTTAACACTAAACTTTAGAACCCTCCACCGCTACGGGTCTGTTGAAAACTACTCTATGGAGCCCTCCGCGCTGCTGGATCGTCATCCACCACATGCCGCTGGGTCTTCGTCCGCCACTTAGCCGTTGGGTCACCGTCCGCCACCACGCCGCTAGGTTGCCCTGTCTCAATGACATTGCTTCAGATCTAGGCTTTCTTAGGCTTGAGGCATTGCTTTAGATCCGGCTTGGGCTTTCTTGGGCTTGGGCTACAGATTCAACTTTGCTTTAGGGTACCGGAAACTTATCCGGTTTCCGGCAGCCTTTTTTAAAGGCTTAGAAATTTTGTGAATAAGGAAACTCTAACTGAGTAGAGATCTGTATTATGTGAAATACATACTCCCTCAGTCCCAGCTCAAATGACACATAATTTTTTTCACGCTCATCAAGAAACTTTTTTCACTATTAATATGTTTAACTATGTATAATAAAGGCAAAAAAATGTTACTTTTGATAAACTACTTGTTATGATGAATCCAACAATATTACATATGATGTTTTATTTCTTATATATCTACTGAAATATAATGTCAAAGTATGATAGAGAATAATGCCAAATAGTAGGTGTGCAGTTTAAGCAGGGACAGAAGGAGTATAGAGATCACAAGCCCTAAAGATACATTGTATCTAGATATATGTCCATCAAATCATAATCATATCACAATTATATCTAATACAAAATCTCATCCATCCTAACATCCCCCTCAAGCAAAGCGTCGGGTGATCCAAAACGCAAAGCTTGGATCTGAAAACTCAAACAAGGGACGGGAAAGACCCTTAGTAAACATGTCGGCAACCTGAAGAGATGTAGGCACATGACGAACACGCAACTTAGTAGAAATAACCAATTATCAAACAAATTGATAGTCGATATCAATGTGCTTCGCGCGCTTATGAGCCACTGGATTTTGAGCAAGTAAAATAGCAATGTTGTTGTCATACAAATAAATAGATGACTCAGAATGTGAGAAATGTAGATCCTCAAACAAATGAGTGAAACAAATAACCTCCATTGCAGTGTTAGTTAGAGCACGGTACTTGGACTTCGAATTAGAGCGGATGACAGTAGGCTGCTTCTTGGCACTCCAAGAAATGAAATTTACCTCAAGAAAAATTGCATAGCCATAAGTCGATCGCCAAATCTCTAGACAGTGAGCTTAATCATCATTAAAATATCCTAACACATTTGTGGAAGTACAAGAATGGAAGAACAATCCAAAATAAAGATTACCGCTGACATATCGAAGAATTCTTGTGATAGCCGCAAAGTGATTATCACGGGGATCTTGGGGGAAACTGTCCAACAGAGTTCACAACAAAAGACAAATTAGGTCGAGTGATGGTGAGATACTGTAGATCACCAACCAATGACCTATATAAAGTGGGGTTGCTGAAAGGCTCGCTCGAACTACTAAGAAGATGAGAAACAAGTACAAAAGGAGTAGAGACTGGCACGACATCAGATATCCTAGCTCCACGAAGGATGTCCCTAGCATATTTTTCCTCGCCTAAAAAGACACTGAAGTCAGTGGAAGAGACTTCGAGGCTAAGAAAGTAACTGAGGGAGCCAAGATCCTTAATGGAAAACTCCCGATGAGTGCGAGAGATGAACAAGCGAATGGCGGAAGAATTATTACCCGTAATAATGATGTCATCTACGTACACTAGTAAGTAGATAAGAACAATGCCTCAATAAAACAGAAATAGAGATGTGTCAGAGGACCTGTAGACAAAACCAAGTTGGCAAAGAAACTAACTAAATGTTCAAACCAAGCCCTCGACTCCTGCTTAAGCCCATAGATGACTTTCCTTAGTCGACAAAAAATAGTTAGTCCATGTAGGATCCTTGTAGCCAACGGGGTGTGCCATGTAAGCCGGAGCATCAAGAACACCATTGAGGAAGCCATTATATACATCCAAATGGTGCAGGGGCCAATTTATGCATGGTAGCGATGGCAAGAACCGTACGAATGGTGGAAGCTTGTGTCGCTCAATAGTACTGTTAGGACGATATTTGAGCTGAAAAATCCACTTGGAGACAACAACATTCACATCAGGCTTTTGAAGAACTAAATCTCAAGTATGTTGTTGCTGAAGAGCAGATGACTCATCATCCATCGCAGTGGCCCACTAAGGATAACGAAGTGCAACTCGATAGTCCCGAGGCTCAAAGTGGGTAAGAACTGTGACAGTAAGACCAGTAACGACATAATCATCAAGGTGAGAAGGACGTCATAAACCAGTATGAGTTCGAGTAGTTATGTGATGGGTCCGAGAAGGCGGCGGACTAAGAGAATCATCAGAGGAGGCATTATAAGGGGATCCAGAGTGCACCAGATAAGAAGCAGAGGCCCCGTCAAGGGCTAGAGCAGCAGGAATGAGACCCGTCAGAATAGGTGAGTCAGCCAAGCATAGGGAACAGGGTACCTAAGGAGATGGCGAGGGTGACTCAGGCACCATGTCAAGAAGAATCGAATCAATAAAAGAGGAAACATCCAGGGAAGAAAAAGCGGTAGAGCTCAAAGTTGCAGTGGCATAAGGATAGCAGGTTCCATCAAAGTGTGCATGTCGAGTGATATATACTCGACCAGAAGTAGAGTCAAGACAGTGAAACCCCTTGAATTGAGAGCTATAATCGACAAACACACAGGGAATACTTTGAGGCGAAAGTTTGTGCTTAGCGTAAGAATGATCAAAAGGATACTCTACAACCAAAGGAATGGAAGTTAGAGTATATAGGCACCCGGTTGAACAAAACATTGTAAGGGGAAGCTCCATCAAGAACTGGGGTTGGAAGATTGTTGATGACATAAATGGCCATCGCAAAAGCTTCATAAAAAAACAAGGGTAAATGCGAATTAAAAGGCATAGTAAGACCAATTTCAGCCACATAATGGTGTTTATGCTTAGCGCGCCTATTCTTCTCGGGTGTGTAAGGACAAGAAACCTGATGGTGAATCCCCTTGGTTTCAAAATGTGTCCGAAAATGAATGTTCAGAAATTCAGTGCCACTATCACTCTGAAACACTTTAACCTAAGAAGAAAATTGATTTTCCACAAACGCCTCAAAATTCATGTAAACATCAACAAAAACATATTTACGCCGAAGAGGATAAAGCCAATTAAATCTCGAAAAATCATCCACAAATAGGTCATAATAAGCAAAACCATGTCCAGACAAAATAGGAGACGGGTTCCACAAATCACAATGAATCAAAGCGAAAAATAGCTTAGCTCTTTTAGAAATCTCAACAAAAGACAGTTTATGACCTTTCGTCATAACACACGAGGCACAAACATTAGGTTTCGGCAACAAAGAAGAAACAAAGAGTTCACATTTTTAACTAACAATTAAATGATACTAGGGGATGCATATCCCAAACCGGCATGCCACAACTCAAAGAATCCCGAGTTTTATTTTTCTTAATGAAAAAAGTAACACCACTTCGCCCCCGATCTAACACATATTAACCATCCTCACTGCTGCCTCTGCTCATGACTGCCCTAGTGACTTTGTGCTAAATCACAAAAGAATGATTATCAAATGTAACCAATACACTAAGATCTCCGTTAAGCTTAATAATAAACAATAAATTTCGGTCATATCAAGAACAACCAACATATTAGATAAGCATAACGAAGTCGTAAGGTGAGAATCACCAATTGCAGAAATAGAGATAATATTTCCATTACCAACAAAAACATAGGAATTACCAATGTAGGGAATGACACTTTCAAGTTTGAGGTAGACGAGCTCATATGGTTCAAAACTCCTGAATCAAGGTACCAATCTTAAGTGACATATGCCGGCTAAAGCTGAAGAGAGGACTGAAACTACTGAGCAAGATGAGAAGTCTCAGAAGGGCGCTGAATAAGACGGTAACACTGTGCTGCATCATGAACCATTTTGTGACACCATTGGTATTGAAATCCACGACCGAGACAAACAAATGAGTTCCCTGAAAATTTGGTACGATCGCAACCAAGAATATGACCAGAACAGCTAGCATATGTGCCAAACGCACTGCCTTCATCTGTTGCACCTGCCGCTGCGTGGGTCCACTAGAGATAGAATCAAAATCCGCGAAAGCAACTCGATAGGCTGCAGACCCTCCATAAAATGAATTTCCCTGCTACTTTTTCAAAAAAGAACTCGTGATCTTTAGCATGAGTGATAATATCGACATAGAAAGGAGTTGGCGAAGCAGTAATTAAGGGAGAAAAAAAGTCGTTATAATCAGCACCAAGAGAATTAAAAACCATAAGAGTTGATTATCATTCAAAGAAGGTGAACCCAGAACAGAGAGTTAATAAAAAATGCTCTTAAATTAGATATGTTGTTCATGAATCGTACCAGTTTTTGTACAGCAGAAGCATTGGAGCAAAGGCGCGTACACGCAATGGAACCGTAGACAGTTAAGTGAAATCCAATTCACAAAACAATTTGATATATGGAGCAAAATGGTGGATGTATTTTTATTCTAGTAGATGGATGTAATGTTCTCTCATATTTGCTGAGAAGTCGCACAATCATTAATCTCAGCCAATGCCTCTTGAATCAACAAAGAGAACAACAAACTACAAACGGGTTGGTCCTCCACAATCAAAGCATCACGATCTGCCAGAGCATGCTCATAAGCTACTTTTGGATCAGACTTTGTGCCTCCAGGAGAAGCTCCCGTGATAGACGCATAATACACTGTCGACGATGCCGATTCCGGTGGTAAACTGGGAAGCATCGGGCATGGCTTGGTGCCATCGAGAAAGCCATACAACCTTTACAGATTGATAATGTGTAATTCCTACTGGGCCCAAGTTCCTAGCCTAGTCGGCCCAGATGTCTTTGTATTACCCTCAAAATAATATCCTTTGGGTAATAACCATTGAGCCGGACCAAGAAATATATCAAGTACTTGCATCACAAGCAAACAAAACAGTTTCCCTACCTGCCATTTTATATAAAGGAGAGAGATAACACTCTATACTTAATTATTCATTCTTAATTACAAACATACTTTCTGACTTAATCGTGAGAGACTCTTCCCCCTGGAAAACTCTGGGAACTTTGTCTTGCAGATTCTGGCTAAAACAGCGACACACACAGCAGTAGCAATTTGGGGCAGATCAAGTTGGCACAACCAATGACACATTTGTCAGATCTCCATATTCCGCTAGAATAAGCAATTGCATAGAAGCGAACGAGTAAAAGGTGGAACCTCAGATGCCGGAGAAGAATTGCAGTCCCCAAATCGGGGAAGAAATGGAGGTGAAAGTAAGAAAATGCAATCAGACTCCCTAGTCCCCTGAAGCACCGAGAACAGGCCCTCGGTGGTAGTTACAAACCAAATCCCAGAGACGAAAATGCCAGAGGAGTCTCAGATTGAGACTGTTATGCCCTCCAGGTAAATGGAGGTTAGTTCTAAACCATAGATAGGAGGCACCAGAGCTCCTGCCTCATAGAGCTATGCATATCAGTAATGTGAGGATAAGTCACAATTAAAATAGGCCTCGGCGGACTCGCATGTGGAAGCGGTCGTAGGCACCGCTTAAACCACTCGAGGAGCGAATAGTGTACCTCCCCTATCCCAGCAAGATCTGGCACTGCTGGCTCAAACACTCTGATCTGCTCTACCAAAGAATGATCTAGCAGTAGGTGCAACCGAGATTTCAGATACAGGTCACCCCAAGAGGATCCTACCAAGCGAACATGGAGATAGGGGCCCAGGATCGAACTCAACCAATGTTCCCCAGTTTGGGTCAGACGTTGGCGCATAGGGAGCTACTGGGAGCCTAGCCGATAGGGAGCTACCCGGGTTATGAAAACCAAATGCATTCATGGCCTCGACCAAGGATCCACCCGTACGACCATTATCATCAAGGGCGGCAGCAGCTATATCACAACTCTGCTATGCGAGGACCGTGGTCGGGATACATGGCCTCGAATCATATGTACCAAATCCCCAGTATGGACCCTTACTTCTTGACAAGTTAATACGGAGACCCCCCGAATGGGAGGCGAGTCGAGTGATGCCCTCATGAGGGAGCTGGATAAATTAATCGGGTATTTGGTCAAGTGGCAGCTTCCTTTTTCAGCTCTATAATTATGGAAACTCGATGACCCAACAATGTAAAACCACCCGAGAGGCTTCCCACATACATCGGGGACACTAACCCTCGCTAGTTCATACATACTTTCCTTAGTATAATGAATTCGATGGACTTCAATAAACCGCTGACGTGTAAGCTGATGGTGAGTTACCTTCAAGGAAAAGCTCAAGAATGGTTCATCAAGTTAGCAAAGGGTTTGTTTCATTCCCATAGATATTTCGGAAGAGCCCTACTGAGCCAATTTTTTCGTAGGAAGAGATTTTCTTAAACCCTGATCGAACTAAACCAAAGCAAGCAGCGGCCCGTCAAATTGACGAAAGGATTTTATCATCGATATGTGGAAGAGAGCCTCAATTTAATCAACCCCACCAAGGATGCGGTGATCCTTGGTTACATGAATGGAATTTCCAACCTCGGCCTACACAAGAAGCTGGTCTCGAAGAAACCAGAAACCCTGCAGCAACTGCAAGAGATCATGGAACAATACTCAAAGATCGAGGAGGCTACAAAAAGAAAATGGGAGGGGTACAAGTGGGGAGAAAATAGTTCTAATGTCTCAGATCCAAGTCCAAAGATACTGAAGGCTTCAAACAGAGGCTTTAAAGGCTACGTTCCCCTAACCAAGACCCAGACGGAGATTCACTCCATCCATAAGGGTTTTCTCCGGCACACCCTCCCGGCAAGGATTTTCCTGGAAAGAGAGATTCTCCCAAGCACTGCGATCACCACAAAGAGAGGGAGGCTATGACACATATTAATGTATCCACTTAAAAGGGGAAATTGATAAATTTGCAGGAGAGGGCTTGCTCTCGTACTGCGTCAAAATACTAAGGAGAGAAGGCTCCTCGGACAAAAAAGGAAAATGCCACTAGAAGCCCTAAAAAGGTCTCCAACCGAGGTGGTCGAGAACAAAATGGGAACATTTATGAGCAAGGTGGAAATCAACCAAGAGAAAATGACAGACCCGACTAAGAGGTTCAGGCAGACAGAAATCGGGGTGAAGGGGCCAATGAGTAATCAACTTAATTTATGGGGTTGTGAGTGACGAGTCTTTGAACACCATTATAAAAGTGTAATCCCGCTACGTGCCCCCCGGAGAACCCTCCCAGAAAAGACTTCGACCCGAGGTGGCCATAACCTTCTCAGAAGCAGACCATGTGCCCAGTCCAATCCCCCACACAGATCTGATGGTGATCCATGCTACAATTGAAGATTTCTACATCAAGAGGATTTTCGTAGACGTGGCAGTGGAGTGGAAGTAATGTTCGCTAACTGTTTTGATCAACTAGGCCGTAGTCGTAAATGTCTAAGAAGAACCACTTCACCTTTATTTGGTTTTAGTGGAAAAAAGTGCTCCCCTTGGGTGTTATAACCCTCCCAGTTAAGGTGGCATACATAGACAAAGAGATCACTGTAGATTGCACCTTGGCCTTGATCTAGGTTGTATCCCCTCAAAATGTGATATTTTGAAGACTTTGGATGTGCTAGGCGTGAGCCATATGATCCCCATGTGACTTAACATAAAGTTCCCTACCAAAAAGGGGATAGCAGTGATCAAGGGGTATCAGTCGGTAACAAGGAGTTGTTTGGAAATAGTGTTGAAAAAAATCGAAAGGGGAAGATAAGGTGGCCTTGATAAATGGAGAAGTCACGCTAACAGACACCAAACTGACAACTGTTTGAGAAAACGGAACGATGGCCTTAGGAAAGATGATACCACCTGCAACAAAATAAAAATTGAAGGAACTCCTTGATGACCATGCAGGCGTGTTTTTGTGGAGCACGTTCAACCTCACCGAAGTGCTCAAACAATTAATGGTTCACAGGCTCAGTGTTAACCCTTCCCAAAAGCATGTCAAGCATAAGAGAAGATCATTCGCCCATGAGAGAGCTGAAGCCATAAAAGAAGAATTCCAGAAACTTCTTCGGGTGAAGGTAATCGAAGAGGTATTTTACTCGGAGTGGCTAGCAAATCTTATGATGGTACCCAAGCATGATGCCGCTTGGAGAATGTGCATTGATTTCACAAGTCTTAACAAGAGTTGTCGTGAAGATAGCTATACTCTGCCTTCAATCGATATGTTGGTCGAAGCAATAGTAGGGTACGAGGTACTTGCTTTCTTTGATGCATATAGGGGCTATAACCAAATACTCATGGCAGGAGTGGATAATCAAAAGACGTCGTTCATCACTAATATTAGGACATTCTGTTATAAGAAAATTCCATTCGGCTTTAAGAATGCTGGGGCAATCTACCAGAGGCTGGTCCATAAGCTTTTCAAAAAATAGATAGGCTGAAACATGGAAATATACTTGGATGATATGTAAGTTAAGAGCAAAGGCTATGATTAATTCCTACTGGATCTTCAAGAAACATTTTGAACACTCTGAGATGCGAACTTGAAGCTAAACCCAGCCAAATGCATGATCGGAGTGGGAGCAGGAAAGTTCCTGGGATTCATGGTCTGGGAAAGGAGAATCGATGTGAACCCAAAGAAAGTTGAAGCTTTGATAACCATGAAGCCTCCTCAAAAATTCAAGGATATCCAAAGACTCACAGGATCACTAGCTGCGCTTAGTCGATTCCTCTCAAAAGATGCTGAAAAACACCTGTCATTGTTTTTGTGCTTCAAAAAGCGAAAAAATTTGAATGAACAGAGGAGTGCGACCAAGATTTCAAAGACTTAATAGAACACTTAGGAAGCCTACCCACCCTCATGAAGCCAGAAAAGTGGGAAGATTTGTACTTATACATCTCGGCATCCCCCTTAGCAATAAGTGCAGTTTTGAAAAAGGAGAAGGAAAAAGAGCAACACCCCATCTACTTCGTAAGAAGGGCATTACATGGTGCAGAACACATGATATACCACCCTCGAAAAGCTAATTTTAGCCCTATTCCATGCGGCAAGAGGGCTCCGGACATACTTTCAAACCATAATATTATCCTACTAACCAGTCATCCGATCAGGCGACTACTCCTTAAGCCGGATGCCTCATGATGAATGATGAAATGGGCAATAAAACTAGGTGAACACGACATCCAGTTCCGGATAAAAACAACTATTAAGGGCTAAGCTCTAGCATATTTCATTGTTGAAACCATAGAACCAATTGAAATTAAAAATGAAAAAAAAAGCCTGAGGAAATGTGGTAGCTATACGTCGATCGGTCATCACACTCAGGGGGGACATGGAGCAGGCATTTTGCTCACAAGCCTTGAGAAAAAATATTATCCATACGTGCTGCACTTTGACTTTAAGGCAACAAACAATGAACCGGAATACGAAGAACTGATCACAGTTCTTCGACTAGCCAAATACTTGAAAGTTCGAAGCCTGGAAATTTTTAGTTATTCCCAAATCATGGTCCAGCAAGTCAAGGAGGAATATGAGGCTAGAAAAAAGAGCTTGTTGCACTATTTGGAAGTGTTGAAGCCCCTCATCGATCACTTCCACCATTAAACCCTAACCTAAATACCTCGATAAAAGAACCATAAGGACAATTCCTTGAGCAAGTTGGCATCATTAGACTTGACGTGAAATCCCAGGGTTACCTGATGGTGGAAACCCATAGCAAAAGAAGCTTTGAGGAAGAGACAATGGTTATGATGGTGGAAGAAGAAAATTCGTGGATAATGAAAATCATGGGCTATCTTCAAGATGGTACCCTCCCGGAGAAATCCATCGAAGCAAGAAAAATAAGTTAAAGGCCCCCAAGTATGTAATCCATGAGGATGTGCTCTATCGACGAGGTCATCTGCAGCCACTCCTTTGATGTGTAGCCCACAATGATGCTAACTATCTAATCTTCGAGACTCACGAGAGAGCATGCAGAAACCACCAGAGGGCTCGATCGATAGTCAAGAAACTCCTCCTGGCAGGATATTACCAGGCTAAGATGTTCAATGATGTTAACAAGCACATTTAAGCTTGCCATCAGTGCCAGAGGTACGCACTGATCACGCATGTCCTTCAAGAATAAATGATGAATAAAAACAACTCCTGACCATTTGACAAATGGGGAAATGACCTGGTGGGCTCCTTTCCGGAAGCCCCATACCACTTTCAAAACCTGATTGTGGCTGTAAAGCTTCACAAAGAGGTTCGATGATGAAGCCTTAACCGGAATAAAATAGTAGGTCGTGATCAGTTTTTGCAGGACAAACATCATCTACCAATTCAGGATCCCTTGAAATATCATAAATTATAATGGTACCCAGCTTGTGAGTGACCCATTAAAAGTTGGTGTAAAGATTACAAAATCCGCCAGAAGATTACCCGCGTATTCCACCCCAAAGCAAATGGGCAAGTGGAAGTCTCAAACCGGAACATTGTCAATGGCATTAGATCGAGGATTAAACAGGTAGGAGAGAATTGGATCAATGAATTACCCAGTATGCTTTGGTCGTACCAAAGTATAGAATCCTCCCCTATGGGCGAAACCCCATATAGCCTAGTCTATGACTCGGAGGCTGTAATTCCCGCCGAGATAAGGCTACCTACCTTCCTAAGGTTTGATATCAGCAATGAAAACCAGGAGGTTAATGATGAGCAGCTCCGGCTGGACTTAGAACTTGTAGAGAGAAAAAATAGAAAGGGCATCAATCCACGAAACCAAGGTGAAGTAAAAGATAAAAAGGTATCATGACCGGAGGGTTCAAAAAATCCAGTTCTCTCTAGGAAACCTTGTGATAAAGAGAAATGAAAAAACCCAAATGAAAAATCCAGTTCTCCCTGGGAGACCTCATGATAAGAAGGTAAACTGGCTGCGATCCTATCGAGTCATCGAAGCATACCCTGGAGGCAGCTACGTGCTAGAAAATCCCCAAGGTGAGTCAATTGCTCAGAGATGGAATGTCTCAAACCTTATAAAGTACTATTCTTCTAAATCTCAGTAGACTTTGTATGTTCAGGGAATAGCTTATCCAAAAATAGCTATAGGCCAAGGAATATCTTCGATGGAAATACTTTATGTAAGTCAATAGGATTTCCAACCTTTTGTTACTTATCTATTCAAGTGCGTTTTCTTTTAATTATTCCAATTTACACTATGTGTTAGAACGCACTATGAGTCGAGGAGGTAGAACCCTCTCATTCTCCTTAACAGGATAAAATCCTTGTAAATATTTAGAAAGGCCTTCGCAGCTTGTTAACCGCTCAGGGTCAAAATCCCCTTTACACAAACGAGCGCCCCAAATATAAAAACCTTGCAAAAAATTGAAAGACCTCCGCGGCCTGTCGAATGCTCGGGGTCAAAATCCCCTTCATGTAAACGAGCATCCCAATGATAACAACCCATCCTTGTAAATATTCGAAATGGCTTTTGCAACTCGTTAAGCGCTCGGGATTGAATCCCATTTACATGCATATGCATCTAAGGGACAAACCATTATGAATATTCCAAGGGCCTCAGCAGCCTATCGAGCGCTCGAGATCGAAATCCCCTCTACAATGCGAGTACCAAAGGATCAAATCCTTGTAAATATCCGAAAGGCCTCCATGGCTTGGCAAACATTATGGGGATCAAGTCCCTTAGCAAGGAAAAGAGAAAAGAAGTTTGTGATATCTAACTAACGGCTAAGCCCCCTGAGAAGTATACAAATACTCGTTTAGCAAGTAAAAAGGTTAAACATTTTATTCAATCATACAAAGTTCCACAATGGCTTACAAGTAAGGGGGTTGGGTCTACACATACATTGAAGAAAAAATACAACATTACAATACAAGAAACAATTATTTACTACCTACACTAAAAGGCTAAAGGAGGAATACTTCATCCAAAGGGATGGAAGGGACCTCCATGACCTCAAATTTCACGGGGGCTATGGCTGTCAAGAAATACTTAATCAGATTTAATGCCTCCCCGTCTGGACCAGTAGTCCCTTGCACTTGGAAAGAGCTCGATGGTCCCTCTTCCAATTTTTTGGGCCTTCGAGAGAGGGGAACATCCTTAGGATCTTTATCCTCCTCAGCCATCTCGATCGCTATGTTAGAATATTTCTCTTGAATGATGATCGGAGTAGCCCCACGAATGGTGTTTTCCGGAAGGAGCCCTCTTTGAGGTTGTACAGATTCCGTATGTCCCTGATTGGCTTCCAAACTCAGAACCCGCACCCCCTGAGTAAATCTAGCTTACTGAGTTAGAGGCACACAAGACGCCCATCATTCCTGTTTAACCGGTGGATTCGAACGAGAAAACACATAACCACTGCTTGTATGAGGTCCATAAGAATGCGGACCCTGTGAGCTCAAAGTTGGGCCTTTTTATTTTTTCCTTAAACTTCTTTTCCAGAAGGGCTCGAAAACTCGAAGCCCCTTTCTTCTGGCTCCTTATCTCCTTCAACCATCATTCGGCTTCATAATAAGCTTCGCCGTACTTAGGGTGCTTATCAAACTCCTTGCATTTCATGATGTCCACGGTCTCCTGGAGGTATACCTTTCAATCATCGATGAGATTAGGCACCACCATACCAAGTCGGAGGCAGTAAGCTAGATTGCTGTCTTTATAAGACTTAAAAATGCTTTGATACTCTTTGGCATCTTCTTCGAGCCTATCCCTTTCTTGATAAGAAACTAAGCACAGTTTCTTGATCTAGATAACTGGCATTTTCAAGTTCTCAACCTGATCTTGAAGCTCTTGTCTCACCTTTTCCATCCCTTGAGCTCAAAGAAAGTCTCTCGGAAGACATCACAAAGAGAGTTAGCATCTTCCAAGTGCTTTTGCGCCCACTGTGGTAATGAACCATGGTCGTCTGGGTGTGCAAAGAGGACCCCTCCCTAGATGATTTAAATTCCTTAGTTGCACTCAGGTATTCTTGAATGGAACTAAACCCTCATTCAGTGGTCATCTCGGTAAGAAGATGGTACTGTCAGTTGATGAGGAGCTTGTGGTCGTCGGCTAGCCTGTCTCTAGCAGCGACTAAGAAGTCTCTGTCCTCCTTTAGATGACTTAAATTTTTGAGCAGACCCCTCTATATCTCATGTCGGCTACTCCACGATAATGTGACTCCTCCTTAGAAACTTGGAGTTCATCTTCGAGGCGGACAGATCAGCACATGTAACGCCCAACAAATATTCAATGGTCCCGTGCCCACTCTTCGATTTCATGATACAACTTCTTCATCATTTGGAAGAAGAAGTCAAATATGAACCCCCTTTGAGAATACGAGGAATGGTGGGAAGCCAGAGATAAACTCAAAAAATAAAATAAAAAGAACATACAAGTAAGAAAGAATATTTTCATTAATAATAGGCTCGAAAGTGTAGGGGTACAAAAAGATGTCTAAAATAATTTCTAAAACAATTAATACATTTCCCCCTACACTACACTCTGATTGCTCCTCCTGAGGGGTACTCAAAGTGGGAAGCTTACGCTTGCGCCTCAGATGAGTCAGGGGGTCGAGCTCACTCCACTCCTTGTCTTCGTCCACCTTGAGCACGCAAATTTCCTCCACGGTGAAAAACCGGCCGAAGGCCTTCAAATGCTTGAGCAAGGGGAGTTTGATTCCCCCATCTTGAATGGACTTCCACAAGAGATGGTCGAGCTAGGAGGACCAGATGTCATTTTCGTGCACGTCCAACATAGTGTTGTACTCGGTAGGCAAGTCCTTTCTAAGATAAGTGGTGAGGGAATTTTCGGCAAGCCTTGTGAAAGTCCCGGATAGGAGGGAGAAGAAGGCTAAAAAATCCTGGGTCCTCACGATCCTGTTGGTGTACACTTCGAGCAAGGAAGCCTGTCTCTCAACGGAGCAAAGGTTAGCTAGCCTCGTGTTCTCGTTGTTCAGTGATTTGACAGTCCTCTTTGCCTGGGCCAACTTCTTTTAAAGTCTACTCAATTCCTCCTCATAGTCGGAGGCGGCCTTCTTTAGCTTCTATTCGAGCTCACTAACTTCAATCTTATGGACCCCCATCCTTGGTCGAGGCCTCTTTGGCTAACTTCAATCTTATGAACATGTATGGGATATTCTTAAAATGTTTAAAATTTTCAAAATGATGCACCATCGCCACGACCATCACGGCAAATCACAAACCCAACGAATTTCAATAACTTTCCTTCCCAGTCAGATGAGAATCCTTTTTCTAGTTCTCCAATGTCATCTCATCCCAGGTTAGACTCTCTCCATATGGATACAGATGGTATTTCTGGTGGTTTAACATCAACACGCCCCCATTGGAGGAAAGAAAACAAAATCCGTAAGAAAACAGAGCTAACAAAATTCATCCTATTTCAACAACGACCCAAGAGAAAGAGACCGCATTTTAACTCTGATGGAGTCATGTCAAGCACAAAAACATGAACAATTAGACATGTATAACAGGCACCAAACTCATTTAGATTTGCTTCGTGATGATAAAATGATGGAAAGAAATTTAAGCACCATTAGTGATCCTAGAATGTACGCATATGTCCAACAGGAGCAAGAAAAAATCAGGGCAAAAATATCTACATCAACTCTCTAAATGGGAACCCTATTTACTGATATTGGTGGATCGGGAACAGGTCTCCCGGATCATTATTGAGAAGCAGAAATATTTTATGTAATATTTTATCTAGCATGTATCGTTTCAATTTTTTGTATCTATTCTAGTTCTTTTATGTCATTGCTGATTTATTGTAAATTTGGTGTGAACTTTATTATTAATATGTATTATGTGTTTTTATTATAATTTCAATTTAAATTATTAGTATTTCTTAGTGTACCTTATTTTTTATAATTATAATTTTTATAAAACTGATTTAAACAAACCATATTTTAGGAAAACAAAATTGAGATGATTGACAAATTTATGCATCCTATTCATAAAAATTTACTCTTCGGGCATACCTAGTAGTTGCTCTTAGAGATGATTGACAAAGGTATGCATCCTATTCATAAAATTTGTTAGACAAAAAGGATTAAATTATACAAGTGGATTCACCTGATATATATTTGATGTTGAAGACAAATGCAACTTATTCTTCTCTAAGCATTCCTAAAGTATACTCCTTTCATCCCAAGATTATTACCGTCTATTTAATTTTTCATGATTTTCAATGATCATATTTGAAAATTTCAAAACTTTCGAATTTGATTTGACAAAAGTAATTGTGGCATTAATCTTGGTAAGGAGAGAGTAGTTAATTGTCAGGGTCCAAAACTCCTCAACAATTATGATGGGAATGGACAATATAGGTAGCTGAAACAAAAAATGTACTCCATCCGTTCAACTAAGTTTGGCACTTCACTTTTTGACACAATTTTTTTAGAAGATACCAATTGTGTGGAGCAAAATGAATGGGAAGAAGAAAAAGTAAATTGAATGGTGGAAATTTCCTTAAATCATTCTATATTTAGAATGTGCCAAACTTAGTTGAACATCTTTAAATGAAAAGTGTGTCAATAATAGTTGAACGGAGGGAGTATAGGTTATATATATACTTGGCCAAAAAAAATGAAGCCTTTTGGTTTCACAGCTCGTGGAACTAGTAGTACCATCTTTTAAGACTTGACAAATATCATTCCGTGTCTACTTGAAAACAGTAGATTACAGATTTCATTTTGACCCCCTCTCTGTCCCTCTCCTCCCAAGCCTCGCCATGAATGCGACCCTCGCGGACCCCACATTCTCCACTCGTATATATACCCAAGTTTTAATACAACGTCCCCCAACCGCTTCACAGTTCATTTTGAGCCTTCTTCTTCCACACACACACTCACACACTGAAATAGTGAATTTCACACTTCACTCTCTCTTCCTCGATCACATAATCGGAAATTCGCAGCGGACATGAAGCGAAAATCCGACATAGAGGAAAGGCAGCTGCCGCTCTTCGCTGCCGTGAAGAAGCAGCTCCGATCTAAGATCCCTCGCCGCTGCCGCCGTTTTCAAATCGTCCCGCCTCTTCTTCAGTCGACTGCTGCTGATAATCCTACTCACTTGCCGACGGAATATTTCTTCTTCGAATGTGATCCACGCAGTGGTCCGGTGAAGGAAAACCGGCGTGATGAGGCCAGAGGAGCTACCGGTGCTTTTAGTGACCGGAGACTAACAGAGACAAAACGCGACCGCGTTGATGCCGGAGAAGTTTCGGAGACCTCGTGCGTCGAGTCGTGCTCCGGAGCGGTTTCTGGATGGAGAAATGATAGTTCCGTGCAACACGGAAGAGCTGGGGATTCAGAAGTGGTGAGTAAATCGGAGATTTCAGCGGTGACGTCATTTACCGGCGAAAACTCTAAGCTCGGAGGAGCGAAAACGTTAGCATCTGAAAACTCACTAGAAATTGACTCGATCAATCAATTTTCAGTTCAATCTGTCAGGCAGTTTGATTCGGAGTCGAAGTTTGGCACAACATCTGAGATCTATACGCGGAAAAGTGCGGGCAGAGATGAAGAAGAGAGCGGAGAAGAAAATGCTCCAATCAACTTGGATTTAACGTGCTCTGAGGACTTCTCCCATGAAGTTGCGTGCGATTACTCGTCCGCGTACTCAGACTTCCAGTCGCAGCTGTTCGAAGAGAGTTCCGAGTATGATTTCTCGGATTACACGCCCTCAATATGGTACGATTCCGGTAGTCAGTTCTCCGAGAAGTCTGTCAACCACGAGAGTCCGTCGCCGACGTATCAACTGCTCAAGCAATTTTCTCGTGAGTTCTGCAAATCAACTTTCGCTTTGGCGATTGAGTCCGGAGAAGTATCTCACCTCAACGATTCGCAGGAGATTACTGTGAGTGCTCTTAATTAGTTAATTAATTGCACTTTTTTAGATGATTATATATCAGTAGTTTTAATCAATAACAACGCAAATGTTTGTTGATTGCATGTTCAGTTAATAGCAGCAGTGTTTTAGTGAAGCTACTTATTTGAAATCATTAACCATTTTAACTATTTTCAAATTATAATCGTACGTAGCTTGATAGTTAGAGAAGCAAAGCATTAGTTAAGGTTGCTAATAAAATGCTGTTTTATTTTTACAGTACTTTTTTTATAAAATAAATTACCGTAGTTAAATGTACTGAACGGAAAACAAAAAGGTTAAGTACTGTGAACGGTAAACAAAATAATTGAACGTTTGTAAAGTAATTAAATTTCCTTCAAGTCCAATAACTTCCTGTTGTTGCTTAATTGCATTTGATATATGCTAATGAATATGGGTTTTGTTTTTTTAAATAAAGTTACTGGGACTGGAAGAGAAAGAAGAGCAGGAGAGGTACAAGCTGATTCGGATCAGAGAGAGGAGGCAGGTGTATTTGCACGACTATACCCAAGAATACTATTCATCCACCAATTACGGTGACCTTATAGTTCAGCAGCGGTTGCAGATGGTCCACTGGATCGTTGAGGTAGGTACCATTACGTTATGTGACGGGTTTATTTTTAACTGCCCCAAGAGTTACTTTTCGCGGTTATATTTAATTTTATTGCGTGTCGTGGTCACATAATGTGTGTTTGTGGAGGTGGTCGTGTACTCCCTGTTTATTTATTTGTGGCATTAAAGTGTTTGAATTTAGTTGAAAAAAATGAGTAGATAAAATTGTACGTAGAAAATAAAAATAAATAGAATAAGTAGATGAAATTGTAGGAATCTTTTCAAAAATGAAAAACGTGCCGGTTGAAGAAAAATAAGTAGGAAACAAAGAAACATAGGGAGTAAGCATTTTCATAGGATGAGAAAGAGTATACCATTTTTACCGGGAAATCTTTTGTTCTCTGATTGGCCTTTCTGCAATTCCCATAGTAGTTTATAAACTTCCCTGGTGGCCTTAAATATTTTTCTTTCTTTCTGTTTCGTTTTTACGTGGAGTAATACTAACCTTCAAGTTATGTATTGAATCGAAGAAATATCAAGTGAGCTGCAGATAAGGTGACCGGTGTTCTGGGGCATACTGTGTGAATGGAACCTCTGAGATACATAGCCTCTAAAATAAACTCTTATTTGAGAATACAAAATTCTCCGCCCTAAAAATGGAATAAACAAGTGAGGAAAATTCTCTGCTGCTGGCAGCTGCCTAATTTTTAAATAAGTATCAGGAATGTTTTAGCTGGGGTGTTTGCCGTAACAGTAATTGTAGAGGTAGAGAATGAGAATGAGAAGCACATGTGATCCTCTTCAAGTTACTCCACTTTTTGGTTCTAGTGATAAGGCATATCCTCGCTCCACAGAAAAACGAATGACATTCGAAAAAGGGTGAATTACATATACAACGAAGCAAACGGAATGCCATTTCATAATCAGAGTTTCTGCTCTAAGTCTAGCTGGACTAGCTTTCAGTTTTGCTTTCACACCCAACGTCATGAGAACCCAGCTTGGGGCCCGTAGAGTAATCGATAAGGGATTCCTAGCATTGCCTGTTATATATATTAAGCTTCTGGTTTGTCGTATAAAATATTAATGTCGTTAGTTTATAGTACTGCTAAGATACGAGCACATTATTTCTTATCCTCAGATGACAGGATTTGTAGAAAACAGGATGCTTATTCATTGAATTTCTGTTGTTCCATTCTAATAGCAATCAACAAACAAGGAGCTTCAAAAAGAGACTCTCTTTCTAGGTGTCAGTCTGCTTGATCGCTTTTTGAGC
>JAULKM010121483.1:0-20912 GCA_032355605.1 Rubia tinctorum | reverse complement strand
TAGAGGTTGTAATTCCAGTTATTGTAATCGTTACCTGATGTTTTTCCCAACATGTTGGAATGATTGATATTTTTATATAAAAATTTTTTTTTAAAAAAAAGTGGATAAAATGGGTCGAGATTAATCAGGTTGAGATTTAAGTGGACATTTATAAACTACCGATTGATCGGGTTGGGTAATGAATTGATCGCGAATTTTATAAATGATCAAACTCATATATTTACCTGCTTTTATTCCCTCCTAATCAGTGGATTGAGACTATGGATAAATAAATTTTCAAAAATACAATAATCTACTTCCTCTATCTTATCCAATATCGCACTCTTGCTTTTTACACGTTATTTAAGACATATTTTTAACCGTTAAAATGTTTACTTATGCAAAATTACGGCAAATAAAAAATTAATATTTAGAAACTAATTTCTACGATAAATTGAACAATACCATATACAATTATATTGTTATTCATTTATTTATTAAAATATGCGGTTAAAATCTAATAGTGAATATCGTTCAAAAACAAAAATGCAAGTTCAGTTGGGAGGAAGGGAGTACAATTTGTACCTTTAAATTTCTTTAAAATAAAATTAAGAATATATTGTTGAAAATACAGACAAACATTTTTATTCACATCTCAACTCATATGGGTTGAAACTCATGTGTTGAGTGATTTTTTATCAGCGATTAAGCGTGTTCCAACCCGACTCATTTCTGGTTGGCATAGCTTATAATCTACTTTACTTATAAGCAAACAATTTTTTAGTGTTTGGTAAAGTGCTAACAAACAGTTTATTTTGAAAGTATAAGCCATTTTCGAGAGAGAAAAGTAGAAGAAGTTGGTCCCCCTCAGTACCTTGCTTTCAAAAGAAATCAGATTTACTTATAAGCATAATTGTGCCAAATAGAATAAGGAGTCTGTCTCCTGTGACACCGTTTCACTGTAAGACCAGGGATTAGATTGAAAATAGGCAAATGACAAATCAAATTTGGGGGTTAATTTACAAATTATTTGGACTAGGGGTATATTTTATAAAAAAAAATATTGAAACTCGGGGACTAGTATGCAATTTCAGAAAATAAAACACATCCTTCGTCTCCCTCCCTCTTCCGCAAACCCCATTTACCTCTTCTTCTGCCTCCCTCTTCCGCCTCCCACCTTCAACCGAACTCCCTTCACCTCTCTCCTTTACTCCTTCTCCGGCCGCGATGGCAATGTTTTCAGTCGCGCCTCCTCCGATAGCTCAAGTTCCTTCTTCACTCATCCGCCGGGTTCTGCTATAGCCGCCGCCTTGGAGCTTCTCCTTCGCCATCCTCGCGACGGATCTGGTTCAACCGCGATGGAAAGCTCGTGCTTGAAATCGCTTAGGAGAGTGTCGTAGTCTAGATCCAGAGCATAAACTTCCCCGCCACAGTAGTACAGGGAAACATCGTCTTTGTTCATGCCAAACTCTCCGCCAGACTGGCATATCGCTATGATCCTCTTCGCCATCGCAATATCCAAATCAAAAAATTAAGCACTCTGCATTTCAAGTTTAGGCTAAATTTAACACCATACAGAGTCAAGAAACACGGGCTAATCAATTCAACCATGAGAATTGAGATGCTTACCTGTGCTCCATTTTATGAGAAGAGATCTCCGTTTTTGGATTTGGTGAACCCGGAAGTATGAGCTTCTCAGTTCCGCCATAATCCAATTCCAGTGTCAATATCTCATCGCGGGTCAATTCACAAATTTAACACCATACAGACTCAGCGAATATACACGGATGCAATAAGCGTGGCAGAGGCCGATTCCACTTTCCCGGCGATTCGAGAAGGATTTCCAAAATTCAAGCCAGGTGTCGTGAACAGCGAATTACCAAACAACATTACAAATTCAACCTGAATTTGAGAAGAGAAAAGAAAGATGGACCTCGGCTTTCAAGCCAAATTACATGATCAAAACTTATTTGATAACTATCTTCTGTAAACTAATCCTATATATAGAAGCTGATGATCCAATAATCCTGCTGAAAGTTGATTATAACTGCTCCATACAATCACCCAAAAGCTATGAAATCCTCAGAAGTAAGCCGAATCCATTCAGAACTTGAGCTGGAAGTTCAACTGCCCCAAATTTCACGGATTAAAAGGACTAATCTACCCTTAAGGGTCATGACACCAAGGTCCAGGCCAAAAGTTTGGGCTGAAATCAGGTCCAAATTTTGGGCCTTAAGATCACATTTAAGTGATAAAACATCAAAATTTATAACTATTACTAAAACAGCAAATGTTGGCCCACATGACATCCCCACCATTGCCCAACTCACCTTGCCACATCATCATCCTGGAAAAAATACAAAACAAAGCTACCTATAGATATTCCCAACTGATGCAAACTCATTGTGTAATTTACTGAACCTAAATAATCATAATTAATGCTATTAAAATAAAATTAATTGTGTAAGTTACTGAACCTAATTCATCATGATTAATGCCATGTAAACAAAACTGGCATGTATTTAATGCTAAAATTATTCCCTTCTGGAAAACTTAAATAACCCTTCTTATGCTAAAACTTCCTCTCTTATTTAAGTTCTTCCCGAATTTAATTCAGCTGTTTACAATAAACCCGTAATTATTGCTGAAATTATTCCTTTTTGGAAAAACTTAAAATGACCCCTCTTCTTCTAAAACTTCTTCTTCTTATTTAAAACTTCATCGAAAAATTCGAAACCCTCCTCTCCGCCGCTCCTTATTGCAAGATTTTTTTTGCTCATTTTTCAAAATAGTTTCGGCAAGGGTCAGATTTGATATAAGATTGAGACCTTGCAATGGTGAGGAGATGGAAGTTGATGCAGATTTTGCTGATTGTGTGGAACTACAATCGGAGGTACAAAGAAATATTTCTTGGTATGGGAATGGAGGTTATTTGTTTGTCTTTTCCATTTGCAATCTGATATTGCCTTATCTACCGCCTCAAGCGATTTAAGCTTTCAAAGTACAATTGGGATTCTGATACCTGTGAATTTGATGGGGTTGTCGATGATGGGGGAGAAGGATGATAAGTGCATTCGGGCTGTTAAAGCCTCTGCGCAGATTGGGTTCGCCACTGAACAAGAAGTAAGTGTTTTTAAAGCACTTTACAGCTGATTGAAATTTTTTTACTGCCAATTTGGAAAAACATGTGCATCATGTGCAGAGCTGAATCTCATCAAATATACTCCAACAAACCAATATTCGATGTGTTATGCATCATTCACGAGTACATAGAAACAGAGGTATTGTATCATTTTCCTACAAATGTTTCCTTTGTATATGCCTTTTGATTCACATACTTTTATAAATGATTTGTAAACACTAGTATGTGTTTATGTGATGATTTTGATTGTTAGTAGTGATGATTAGATGATTTGTCGATGTGAATGATTTCGTTGCCTGAATCAGTAGATATATTCAAGTGGATTTCTGCTTTGAGATTTTAATTTATACTGAATTTTGGATTATCATTTGAGAAGTATATATAAATTGTTTTTATCCTAGAGATTTTAGTGAAAATTTTAGAATAGATGTTCTGTTACTATGAGTACAGATTTAGTGTGTTTCTGTTGTAAATTGAGGGTGGTTTGAGATTGTCTTTGTACTAATTTTCTGATGTTCATCATTGCAGCAAAATGGTTTTACTCAGACTTCACAAAAGTAGGCTTTCCGTTTAATAAGAATTGTTCCTAACAAGCCAAAACGATGGCAATCTGACGCTTACAAGCTCATCAAGAAGGCTCTGAATACAACAAAATGACCGAAAGAAATGATGTTGATCAGGTAATTAACTACACTTTATAGAAATTACATGTACTTGAATAGATGGTGTATAATCTTCAGGAGCATCTCTGAACTTTATTTTAGCCACACACTTACCATAGTGATAGGCTCTATATATATGGAATATGTGTCTGGTGGCTCCACTCACAAGCTTCTACAGGAATATGGGCAGTTTGGTGATACAACTATTTGCAGCTACACTCAACAGGTATTGCCCGCTCTTGCATTTTTACATACTAAAAATACTGTTTATCGGCAAAATTTGTCTTTTCCGTTAACACTTATCTAAAATTTTGTGTATACCTTTGGCAGGGATATTAAAGGGGAAAATATACTTATGGACCCTAAATGGTCAGAAATTCGATTTGTTGATGCAAAGATGAAATGTATATTGATTATTTTTGTAAATTCATAAAATGTAGTTTGAGTATAGTTTCTTCAGTGGTTACTTAGTAATCAGTTGTGGGAGCATGCTAGGAAGCTTTTGGAGAAGCATATTAAGAAGTCTTTCTTTAATGTGGGGTAAGTCTTAATCAATCAATGTGATTTCGTGGATACATGTTTTTTTTAAAAATATATATATGTGTGTATATGTATATGTGTATATGTATATGTGTATATGTATATGTGTATATGTGTATATGTGTATATGTGTATATGTATATGTATATGTATATACACAGACACACACACACACACACATATATATCTTGGGTCCCTTCTCTTTGAGAAAGTGGACGTACTTGCACTATATCCTTAAAGTTCACGATCATTTGGTATAAAATTCATCAAGCAAATCTACTTAACATAATTTGATTTTTGACATAGTTGCCTTTAGATACCTATCGAGATTGATATGCATAAGTTTTTGCTATTTAAGGATTAATTAGTTAGCATCAGTTAATTACATTTGATTGATTTTGAACTCTATTATTGGCAGAAGATGGTGGCCAAGTCAAGGACGGAAAAAATCCGGGCAAGAAGCGTAGTTCGTATCATCGGGAGGGAATAGTACATCAACCCTATAATTTGAGCTCTTCCATTTAAAAACTCAGAGCACCAACAACTCTACCTACACTGCCGTAAGTTGATTTCACGCTAAGCTCAGTTTTGATATTTGTTGTAAGAGCTGGATAAATGATGTACTAATACGTGTAAATGTCCTTAATATTATCAGTTTAGTAAGGAAGCTTTTGAGATGATTATGGTGCTACCAGAGGGAATTGGTGGCAGGGTATGTTGATTCTGATATTTGCAAGCTTTGTTTAGTATATGGTAAAAAATTGGTGGCCTAATGTTTCATCTCTATTGCAGGATCTTTGTACTACTAGATTCTTATACTTCCCGCCAACTATGGAGTCATATAGTCCCTATTTATGGCCTGAGCTTTTGCCCCTTACATTCAGGGTTCCCCAGCAAAATTCCTAATGGGTACTAGAGCAATGGTTTTAGGTTTTGAGGACGGGATCAGTAATATGAAACATGGTGGAAAAAGGGAGAATCATTATTCCTCCAGAGCTCGGGCCACCAATTGGACCTCAACCTTTTTCAGATCAAAACAATTTGAAGTATTTGACATAGAAATGGTTAGCATCCAAGATTGTAAATGGAGAACAATAGGCTTCTATTTGGATTTTGTCAGCACTTAAACAAGGTAACGGGGATTGTGCTACCTACTTGCTATTACCGATAAAGCAAAAGGGAGATCATATTGATAGGGTGGAAACTCCATGTATTTGCAGGGGTTCTTATTTTGTTATTTTATCAGCAATTACATCGAGTCTCTTTTTAATCTAAAGTCTCCAAACAAAATAATAAAGCTATGCTTTTCTGTAAATGCTAAATTTTGTATTTTTTTCCAATCTTAAATTCCTAATGAATTGTATACCTAAATGTGTAAAACTTACACTATACTATGCATACATAATTCATTCGCTTATGTTTTTTTTTAAAACAAATAGTCGGACCCTTCTCATTAAGATATATAAATGGATTACGTGTAATAGTTATAAGTTTATGACATGATTAATGCAACTCAAAAATTTTATTTTCATTATTTCTAACTTGCAATTTAAATCTTGATCTTTCAAGAGACAGTCTAATTTTTTTATTACTCATTATAAATATAAATTATCTTATATTTTTTATTTTCGTTCATAATTCGTGCATCGGCACGGGTGTTATCTATATAAATTAGCTAGAAATGGGATAAATCAGGTTCAAATAGGAGGCAAAATACAAGTGGCAAAAGGCCTAGTCAAAGATAGGTTACCAAAGTTTTAGTCAAAGATCGATGATAATTGGGTTGAAATTCATGATTCGAAGTCCTGATGATGCTTTAGAAGTCAAAGATTATAATTATGGAAGTATGGTAAAATATAAATTGTATTAGGGGTAGATGAATTGTCCGACAAGGCATGTACACCTGAACCCTAGATGCATTTAATACCGATATAGACTTAATTGCCTATAAATACCCTGATATGTCTACAATGTATACATTATAATCTCATCATTCTCATATACAAATCCTTGTCAAAGTAATGGACTGAAATACTTCAACAATGATGTAGATTATAGAGGTACTCCCTCTGTACCAACTCAAACTGCACACTTACTATTTGACACTATTCTCTATTAAACTTTGATAACATATTGAGTAAATATATAAACAATAATAATATCATATGTGATATTGTTGGATTCGTCATAACAAGTAGTTTTTAAAAAGTAACTTTTTGTTTGCCGTTATTATACGTAATTAAACATATTAACAGTTAGACAAATTTCTCGATTAGCGTGAAAAAGATTATGTACAATTTGAGGTGAGACGGAGGGAGTATCTAGGAAGGACACAAGCAAGAACCAACTGAAAGGGATGGGGTTGCATGAAAGTGCGTCGTTTCCACCATACATGTACAATGGCTTTGTTTAGTAGATGGCTAACTATTGTCTATTTCACTTCACAGGTTTGGCTTAAATACTACCAGTTAGAATAACATGTTGCCATAATTAAAATGCGCTTTTCATTGTGCAATATTTGATTACATAGCATTCCTCAATTGAAGAAGATGTGATTCTATAAATCTTTCTTTGTTTGCAAGGATTTAAATAAATAGAGAAAAAAATCAATGACTATTGAGAAATATGTTAATTTCCTTAATGCGATTCCATCAATCAGAAATGTTTGAAAACGTTATATTTATTTCCTTTCATATGTGAGTCAGAAATACTGATTTCACCTATAACTCTCTAAAAACTATTAAGTGTATAACGAAAAGTACGGTTCGTATCTACAAGGAGAAGGGACTAGTTTAAATATTTCGATGTAGATTATAAAGCTTAAGCTTTGGTACATATAATAGGGTATTTTTGTAAAGTGACGATTAACTACTAAAATTAAGAAAGAAATAAAGATACATAACTCGAAATAAGCAATACTCTTGGGTTCAATTGATTTAACACTTCCAACCTATCCGTTGATCATCCATACATTACTCTACCTCTATTACATTTAACCACATATTGTGGAAAGTAACCTTCCATTGAACTTGGAGATACCTGTCATTTTCCCTCACATATAGTTAAAATGAGCGATCGGTGCTCTTAACAACCCTTAATCTTGGATAACTTGGACGAGCATCGTAGTCTGGCACCGTCAGAGACATCACTATTAGATCCCCACCATGGGCACCACGTGGATTCCATGGCAACAACCGGTCGTAGTGGAGATTGAATGTAAATGTACCAGTCTGAGTTGAGGGTGCAAACGGAAGGGTTTGTCAGATCAGAGAAGGTCATTTGTTGTGGTTGTCGAGGTCGGGTCCTCGACGGTGATTGAGTGAAGGAGATAGGGTAGGGGGAGAATTTTTATATAAGAGAGGTTGGCCTATTTACTGTGGTGCTGGTGTTGGTGAAAGAGGCCGCTGGAGTTGTTAGAGGTGGCTTCCCCACCAATTAGGGTTTACAGAGTGAGTTTTCGTTTAGAAAGAGGGTGGAGAAACTGATTCCAGAGCGAGAAAGGCTTCCACCAATATAACGTTTTGACAAGTTGTATAAATAACTCTCTTAAACAATGTTCTTAAACAAGCAATTACCTGTCCTAGATCAAATTGCACCGCAATCATTATCACATTGTTCAAAAAACATATTTTACCGTTAATATGTTTACCTACGTAAAATAACGGCAAATAAAAATTTGATATTTAGAAACTACTTATTACAAAAAATTCAACAATATTACGTACGATAATATTATTGTTCATATATCTATTCAAATATGAGATTAAATTTTGATATAGAATAGTGTATGAAAAATAAGTGTGCAATTTTAATTGAAAAGTTGAGAGTAGGTTCAATGTAGCTAACTACTAAATACATATTTGCATGGCATTTCTATGTCATAGGTCGAACTTCATGTCTTTGCAATTTTCTATTTTTTATTTTCGCTTTTTGAAGTCAGGGAGTCTTAATATACATCCAATCTTTAAATGGTTTTTTAAAATCAGCAAAGTTTGGGGAACAATTGTCTTCTTTTTTCATATGAAAAAACGATGTTGAATTAAAATTATAAAAATAAATAAATTGTTTTAGTTGTAATACTAAATATTTATTATACGTGCAGTAGTTATAAGTTTATGATCCGATTAATGCAACCTGAAAATTTTACCTTTATTTTTTCAAATTTGTAGTTTAAACCCTAGTTTTTCCATAACTTATAGAAACATCGTCTTTCAAGAGACGAACTTTTAATTATATATTAAAATATTTTAAAATTATTGACATTTTATTGCAATAAATAAAAATAAACATCAAATAAAAGGTGGACGCCATAAAATAAGAGTTTATAGATTTTTTCCTCTTAAATTCACTTCCTCTTGGTTGGCTAATTTAATATTACACGATTTAACTAAAAGAGTCCGTCCATCTCCACCCCACCACCTCTATCGATTCCCACCACCATCGGCAGGTCGGCGGGAATGGAAGAAAGGAGGGGTCATATGGGAAGAGGGGATTGATGGTAGGAATAGAAGAGAGAGGGGTGGCTTTGGGGCGGTCCCGGGGATGCGGTAGTAGATAGCGATAATGCTAGGGTTTAGAGGGAGTAGGCTGTGGTGCTGTAGGTGGCGGCGGAGATCCGGAGTAGCAGTGGTGCTACGCAAAGAAGGAGGGATTTTCAGAGGGTGTGGGATTCTGGTTTTAGAGAAGAAGAAGAGAGGGATTTTTCGGGTAATATAGTTTTTTCAATACATGAAATTAATTTTTTTAAAAAAATAAGAGTATAATAGTCAATTCATAAAATTTGGCCAAATTTAGGTTATTAAGGCTAATTTGACACTTTCGATCAAATAACAAGGTTAGAATTGCACTTTCAAATTTTAAAGAGTTTGACACTTTCGAACAAAACATAATATAATTTGATTAAAAAACTACGCAAATGAGAAGCGTTCTCGGAAAAGGAAAATCAAAATCAAAGGGAGAAAGAAACAGTAAAGTAGGAGCATGCACCGAATCTGTCATTTTAGACCACCAGAAACGCCTTTTTCTGGAAGCTTTTTTTGTCATCTAAACCCTACAACAAAAACAGCTAAATTGAATAAACGAGTGATAGAAGTCACATGATTCTTTTGCTTGGAGGTGTAATTTGGAGTGGTGAAATATGAAACTGAATGAATGGAAAGAGGGAAATTCTTGATTTGGTCTAAGCATCGCAGTTCCCACCTACTGCATTATATCTTGTTACTTAGTCAACCGTAAATTTCGTCTCTCATTCTTGTATAGAATATTGAATTCAATCCACCCATATTATAATCGGAATGGGTGATCAGCAGTCGGAGTCTTCCCCTCTGATCATTGCTCCGGTGCCCATCAAGGAGCTGCCGGAGATCGACCTTGAAGCTGGCCCGGCTGATCAAACCCAGTGCAGAATTTGTCTCGAGACTGATGGTAAATTTACTCTTTTTGATTTTTGATTTTTTGGTATTTTGGTGAAGGTCTTATGCTATTTGGGCATTAAAAGTGCAGGGCCCTGATAGGTTGCCTTGATAACTGATTTGGGGGTAAAGAAAGACTTTATTTTTGTCTTGTTATTGAATTGGAAATGAGTGACTTGGTTGGCATTCTTTGTTTTGGGGAGTAAAATTGATTGGACTAGGTTAATGTTGTAGCCTAATTTTGACATTCATGTTGGAGTTGGGTTTGCTTTATTTGCCTGCGTCAGTGATCATTGGCACGAAACTGTGGCGATGTACTACCATTCAACTCTATTGGCTTGTTTCTTATGGAGTTGATGTAATTTGAAAAGTCTATAATTGTTTCCCTCTGTAATTGTCTGAATGACTTCCTTTTTCATTCCTAGGTAGGGATTTCATCGCACCTTGCAGGTGCAAAGGAACATCGAAGTATGTTCATCGTGAATGCCTTGATCACTGGCGTGCAGTTAAGGTATGGATAGTATTTTTGCAATCTCCTTTTAATCTGGGGTCCTGGGGGAGCATTACTGCAGTGCAGTCTTTATCCAATTTACCTAGGAGATTTGGTTAGCTTGACTAGTGTAAACTGTTGGCGGTTCAAGCTTGTTGAATGTCACCTGAGTACTCCTCTACAACCGTGAGCTGTGACTTGGACTTAGTTAGAATTGAAGGGAAGGGTAATAGGTTGTATAGAAGCATCTGAGTTTTTAAAGTGTAATAGTTCCAGGTTGTACAGAGGTATCTGAGTTTTTGAAGGCATGCTGGTTGTGATGTGGTGACTTTGTTTTAAGGGTACAGGATAAAATTCTAATTCCTCTGTCCCAGTACATAGTACAGTGTCAAAACATTCCCATATCCCCCAAAATAGGACTCCAACTCCTATTGTTTTCCATCTCAGACTCCTCCTATTATGATTATGTTTATTGAATAGACGATATCTGCAATTTATAAGTAAGGGTACACCAGCGTAAATGGTACAAATAGCTTACTTATTAGTTGTGCATTGTAATTCATAAGGAGTTGTATATTGTCCACCCCGGACTTTATGAATTTGGACCAAAGGAATATATACTGAGCTACAGATGCTTGCCCTTGTCCTTGAGACCAAACAATACTCATCTAGTGAAGGATGCTAGTGGGTGCTTCTATACTGGTGTTACATAATTTTAAAAGTGGACATACTATTCTTCTGCCTTATTTCCTATATCGTACTGGATATACAATGTGATATAGTTTCTACTTGGAAGAACAGGTGATATTGAGTAACACCTGGAGATTGTAGCCATCATAGATATATGCTTAACTTATGTTGTTTTATAAGGATTTAATCAATTGTTTTTATTGCTTGCTAGAAATTTATGCCATTATCTTAATTCTCCAGGAAGGGTTTGCATTTGCACATTGCACAACTTGCAAGGCTCCTTACCATTTGAGAGTTCATGGAGTTGCTGATAGAAGATGGCGGACATTGAAGTTTCGATTTTTTGTGACAAGAGACATTTTGTTCATCTTTCTTGCTGTGCAACTTGTTGGTCTTTCTCCTTTATTATCATTTCTTTGATCTTAATGTCTCATGAGACAGGAGTAGACTAGCTTGATGGCTATTAATATACTGTTCCCTGTCATAGGTAATATCTTCATTGGCATATGTGGTATATTTGGTTGATAATTACCATCAGTTCTGGCTTCGTTTAGCCTGGGGTTTTGATAGTGGACTTAGTTTCTATTATATATGCGGTAAGTCATATAATTTAGTGTTCTCTTATTTTATTTTTTTATTCAATTGCTATATTTAAATTTCTAAGTGCATATGATATTGATGAAACTGGATATCAGTGTATCTTTGTTCAGGTGTGAGGAGATGTTAAACATTGATCTAATGTTTGGGTTATTATGTGAGCCAGATGAACTGACATGATTCGGTGCATGTCCTGCTCCAGTTCAATAGGCTGAACAGTAAAAACCCGTACAACCTGTCTTGGAAATGTTTTATCTCTAGTTAGTGGGATAATGTTGTATTTTACCTGTTTGAAGAAGTTTCTCTGATAAGGATTAACCTTTCCAGAAGCTAGTAGATGGCTATTTAGTAACATGTAGAAGTATTGATGACAATTGTACTTTTTTTTAATGTTAAATGCCAATATTTTTTCCATCATAGGGAAAAAATAGCTTTTCCAGAAGCAATTGAACCAACAAAAAGTAGCACTGCTACACTTTTGTGCCAGAAATATGCTCACTGCCTCCAGTTCATTTTGACTTGTTAGAACTTGAACTGATATATATCCTGTGTAAAGGTTCCTCTTTTGTTGCAATATATTTGGCAGAAGTTTAGTAGCTCCTCTTGTAAGGTGCAAATAAACGTATTCTGTATTGAGTATATTGCATGGCAAAAATTGTTTATTATTTGACTCTATCTGTTTAAGTATGGTATTTTTGTGATAGCATTTAGTACATGTTATGCAGGAGCATTCTTTTTCTTTGCTTTGCTTGGACTATCTGGATGCTTCATAACATGTTATGATAGAAGAGTACGCAATGATCTTGCTCAGCCATGTCGAGAATTATGCATTTGTTGCTGTCATCCCGGGTATGGCTCTAAAACTGTCTGAAAATTCAGCACTACCGTAGTCATTATTTATTATAGTTATGGAGTAGATTGCTTTATTATATTATTGAAGAATATCTATAACTCTTTATTTTTTCTTGCATCTATGTGCTAAAAAAAGTCAAACCTTGATATATCTTTGGCTTTACCTTGGTTGGATCCCTACAGAGTATGTGCTGACTGTCACTTGCCCGGCACCCTTTGCATGTGGACTGACTGTACTACATGCTTTGAGAGTGGTGCTAGTGCTTGTACTGAATGCGGCTGCTTGGGGGGTGCTGGTGAGGCAGGGCTACCACTGTTTTTTGTTATGGCTTTAGTTGTGCTGGGGCTATTTACTGTAATTGGCATCTTCTACAGCGTGTTGGTTGCCACAATGGTTGGACAGAGAATTTGGCAGCGGCACTACCACATACTTGCGAAACGAATGTTAACAAAAGTGAGTCCAAATAGTAATCCTTTTCATTCTTCGTTGCTGGCTATAAAGAGGTTACATCTTATGCTCCTTTTGAATCTTGGAACAGCTAAAGTATATTCTTATACTTGAGCTGTTTTTCATTCATCAAAGTTATTCGTTTGGGTTCATGCTACTCCAAATTAAAGAGAAAAGCACGCAGTAGGACATGGTTTTGGATTGAACTAATGTTATGGTTCGGATTCTTATACTCATGGCTTTTCTGTTTACTGGTTCATTAGGAATACGTTGTCGAAGATGTTGATGGCGAGATGACTGGATCCGATTGGTCTCCCCCACCGATCCCACCTGAGCATGTTCTGCAACTGAAAACTCTCGGACTTCTGTAGATCCAAGTGACATTATTAGGCTATTCAGAACATATTTACACAGACAAATTAGGTTGGTAATCTTGTACGGGGTTGTGTCGCTTGAGTCCTGCAAGGAAATTTCACTTGCCCCGATGAACAGGGCCAAAATTTATTTCATGCAAACCTGTTTTTTAGTTTTTTTTTGTTATGAGACCATAATAATTTTTGAATTCGGGATTAATTTTGAAACGCCCAACAAATATGAGGACTTCATCATAAATAAAGAAAAAATGGGTTAAATCACTTCTCCCTCCTCGCATTCCTTTTCAACGAACAAACCCTACAATTAGTATATAGGGTTCCGACAAACTCATGAAGGCATTGTTTAAATATTACAATTCTAATACAAAATTTCAGTGGAAATAAGAGAGATTAATATAAAGGAACTAATCGAAATTAAAATTCTAAATCAAAACATATGAGGCAATGAGAAGGACACCTAAAGAATATGTGGTTTTCACTGTGTATTCATCAAGTATATCAACTCGAGACTACCAAACGATATCAATCACAGTGAAGTATCAAATGAAATGCAAGCAATATGTTCCGTCCACACTTCTAATCTAACATTATAGCAATCAAAACAAAGAAAAATGAAGCACCAAAACTAAAGATCCGGTCCGTCTCTATCTAATCCAATTTGTGCAAAATGGAGCATAATAGAAAAGGGTTGGGAACCCTATAAACCCAATTTATTAAAAAATGTATAGTGTTCCGGGGATATAAACAAAACTATATTCCCACTAATCAACCCATGCTAAATGGGAAGTTTTTTGGAAGAGTTACACCCACTAGAGGACTGAGACAGAGAGATCCACTATCTTCGTACTTATTCATTATCTGTAGCGAGGTATTTTCTCAGATGATTCAGGCAGGAGTGCGGGATAAGAGGC
The DNA here is from genome assembly GCA_032355605.1 of Rubia tinctorum. Taxonomy (NCBI): domain Eukaryota; kingdom Viridiplantae; phylum Streptophyta; class Magnoliopsida; order Gentianales; family Rubiaceae; genus Rubia; species Rubia tinctorum. Next base: position 6,816 of record JAULKM010121483.1, on the reverse strand, counting down.
TGCACGGCTCAAACATTGCTAGGAATTCCCCAATGCTATTACATCTCCTGTATGCAGACGATACACTCATTCTTGGAGAGACAACAAATCAAGAGTTAGTGATGCTAAGAAATATTTTGCAATTATACGAGGAGCTTTCAAGACAAAAGACCAATTTAAATAAGTCCTCAATTATTGTTTAGCCCAAACATCGAGGACCACATTAAGTCTCACATTCTAGCTACACTCCAAATGATAGAAGCAGTCACCCATGACAAGTATTTGGGACTTCCCATAGTTTTTGGGCGATCAAAGGCAAGTGCACTTGAGGGGATTACAGACAGAATCTGGACAAAGATTGACGGTTGGGAACATAATCAATCATCCGGGGGGGGAAATATGCCCTTATAAAGTTTGTCCTACATGCTATACCCACTTATACCATGTCATACTTTATGTTACCAAATAAGCTCATTGATGATATATACTAGTATAGACTATATAGTCGATATTGGTGGGGAAGCACAACTCAGAAGAAAAGGATTCACTGGGCCACATGGACAACGTTGTGTTTTCCTAGGAGTATGAGGGGTTAGGGTTTAAGGAATTGAATTGTTTTAATTAACACCACGCTATTAGAAAACAGGCGTGGTGTTTGCTTGCCAACCCAAACTCCACTGTCGCAAAGCTTCTAAAAGCCAAGTACTTTCCATCAGGCACATTCTTTAAAGCAAAAATAGGGTGGGACCCATCGTATGCTTGGAGATCTATTTTGGAGGGAAGGAAACTATTGTTCAAAGGAATTCGAAGATGAATTGGATCGGGAGAAAACACGAGCATAAAAATGGTCTATGGATCCCAAGATTAGGAAACCAAAGACCCACATCTTTGGCAGATAATTTCTCGGCAGAACTAAAAGTTTCACATCTTATGTCCGACAACGACACTACCTAGAATGAAGAACTTATTAGGAATATTTTCAATTAGGAGGAGTCTACTCTCATTCTATCTTTACCAGTAAGCTCTCAAACCCAGGATTGATGGATACGGCACCCTACAGTTGACGGTAAACACGCTATGAAGTCTGGTTACAATTTAGAAATTAAATCGTCAACTCTTGCTATTGCAGGAAACATGGCGTCAAACAACTTAGGGCCTCCCCACATTGAAAAAAATATAGACTTTAACGGCATAACAAAAAGTAAAACACTTTCTGTGGAGACTATGTAAGAATAATTTGTCGTCGGCAATCAATTTGCTTCAAAGGCACATTCCAGCTGAACATTGCTGCTTAAGTTGCTCTATGGATGATATCTCCATTGAGCAACTGTTCTTCAACTGCCCTGTAGCACACCAAGTATGGTTTGCAGCAAAGCTGCATGAGAAGATCTTCCATTTCCAACAACAAAGCGCAAGCTTATGGGTCCAAGGGAACTAGAACCAAAGGATATGAAAATTGTTGCGATACTGTTATCACAACTATGTCATCACAAAAACAAGCTTATTTATGGGGAGAGTTATGACCTTCAACCTCAACACTGTGTCATCTATGTCACAAAGCTTAGAAAAAACATTGAGTGGCGCGACATTTAATCAAGAGATTAGGAATCAAAGCACTCAACTACTAGAAGGTGGAAATACTCTTCACTTTGATGCAACTATATCCTCAAACCGAACATGTCTTGGATGGTACATATGTTTTTCAACTGAGAATTGAATATATGGAGAATCACAACACTTTCCAATAGTGCCAGAAGCTATGTCTCTAAGAGCGGGCATGTTTACAGCCTTACAAAAAAGGTATACAAGTTAGCCGCATTCAAGGTGATGCACATGTTGTCATAAAAGCAGTCAAGAATCATAATTAAGATCTATCAGACTTTGACCTCATCATTGATGACATAGTTAACCTAGCTGCAAGTAATAGGTACCCATAACCATTCTGGGTTAGACGACAGGATAATATTGTAGCGCTAGTTCAACATCCTAAGAACATTGTAGTGTCTTTCTTTAAATGGGAGCACATCCCAAACTTTGTACAACATTTCTTCAATGATGAAAGCTAAGTTTTAGCTAAAAAAATCAACGCAGTAGTTATTCATTTATTTATTATTCATTTTAGTGGATTTAGTTATTCCATAATTTTAGGATCACTCACTAGTTATTCATTATTTAGAGTAAATCTCAGGAAAGGTGGTATATTTATAAGTTTATGGATAGACCCTTGTAATTTTTTACATTAAATGTTGTATTTTTTTTTATAAAACTTGAATATTATATTTTAAAAGTTAAAACAAAGGAAAAGCCTTGGGAAAGACCGTCTTTCCATAGATTTGTGGAAATGGGATTTTATTATAATAATAAAAGGTGAAAGGTCTTAGTTGCAATATTAAAAATTTATTATGCAACGTGTAGTAGTTATAAAGTTTATAGTCCGGTTCATGCAACCCGGAAATTTTATCCTTATTTCTTCTAATTTGCACTTTAAACATTGGTTTTTTCATAGTTTATGAAAAGACCGTCATTCAAGAGACAGACTCTTCCAAAATTTATAGAAAACTCATTTTTTCAAGAGCCGGCCTCAAGAGTTAAATATGTGCAGAAGAGAAGCTGATTTTTTAAAAAAAAAACTAATAATGTAAGCAACCTGACTGAACGACGTTAATGAGCGGAGGAAAATAAGTGGATTTTAAAAAGTAAAGGCAAAATACAGAAATGACTATTATTTTACAAAGTGCTAATACAATTATGTAAAATCTGAAAGTGCTATTGTAACCTTAACTTTTGCATCAAAAGTGTTGATATAACCTTTTGACACTATTTTGGCATTGACCTATAGTTTTCCGGCATTGACCAAATAAAAAAACTAAAATAACCCTAATCTTAAAAGTAAAAAATGCAAAGACAAAAATACCCTACATTTTTCATCCTCTTCACAACTGCTCCACCACCTCCGTCGTCGTCGCTCCGCCGCGCCGGAATCTGGAGTTCCACCGGAATCTCACCGCATCACCACCTCCACCCTCTCTCCATACCCACTTCTTCCCCCACCACCTGCCGCATTCCCTAACCCTAGCAACACAAACACCATCTTCATTCCTCCTCAGTCAGCCCCGTAGCTCCTCAGCCCATCCCTTACCCCCGCCTTCTCTAACCCTAGAAACACCACCACTATCTTCATTCTTCCTTAGCAAGCCTCGCCGCTCACCACCGCAACCACCCACCATTCATCCCGCAACCCTCCGCCGCTCGCCACCACCTGCAACCCTCCATTCTCACCGACACCACCCGTTCGATTTTCACCACCACCATCCGCTCGATTCTCACAACCGCTGCTCCCGATTCACCACCACCCGCTCAATTCTCACCGTCGTTGCTCCTGATTCACCGACATCACCCGCTCGATTCTCACCGCCGCTGCTCTTTATTCACCGCCACCACCCGATTCACCCGATTTGTCACCACCCAATTTCCCCGATCCGCCATCACTCGCAACCCTCTATTCTCATCGCCACCACCTGCTCGATTCTCACCGCCAGAGCTCCTGATTCATCGCCACCACCTAATTCATCCGACTCACCACCGAGCTCCTCAATGGAGGCCTTTGCCACTATCCCCTCTCCCCGCTCGCCACCAGCACAGTCAGCCCCACACCACCATTTTTCGGTGCCGCTTAGCCAGGCGCAAGTGCCAGAAAATGGAGACCTTCGTTATGGAGAACAAAGTCCGAGTCAGCGTACGTCTGCACCCTTTTTTCTATGGAGAACGACGGAGGGTATCAGCGAAGATGGAGAAGAAATTGTCAATTCACATAGTAAAGCAAAGTTGATGAGGGTAAAATAGTCCTTCAAACATTTTCTGAAATTTTAATATATTCTAAAGGTGGTATAATGTTCAATTCACATAATTCTGACCAAATTCAGGTTATCGTGGTTAGATTAGCACTTCCAAACTAATAATAGGGTTATAATCGCACTTTCAGATTTTACAGGGTCATATTGACACTTTCAACTAAAACATAGGGTCATATGGGCACTTAACTCTAAAAGTAATTACCAAGCAAAGAAAGTCTCATATTTGGTCAGTCAATGGTCAAACATCAATCATAATAATTTATCTTCATGAATTTATGTTTAAATTATAATTATTTTTACCAATAGTTCCAACCAAAATTTCTTGCAATTTATTTTTGATTGTCTCAATTAAATGGTTTTTTATAACTATTTTCTTCTTTGAACTCAAATTTATAATTAATTTTTGCCAAATTTTTTTCAATCTTCCACTTCTTCGGTTACATTAACACGCATAAATGTGTGCATAAATGTAAGAACCTTTAAGTGAGATGGATGATAATCTTTGACTAGGACAGGAGGGAAAGCTTTGACTAGGACTGGAAATTATACATTACGATATATTTTTTTAAAAGTTAAAAAATTAAGCAAATTTTATTGCAATAAATAAAATTCAAATTCAAATCAGCCTAATATTTACATCAAATATAAAATAACCCCATCAACAAATTTAATGATTTGTCACTCTAAAAAAATTGTGAATAAAAGTTTAACTATTATACTTCATCCACCAAAGAAAACTGACATATTTTATATTTTTGTTATATTTTTGCATCCCAACACAAATGACATACTCACTCTGTCCCAATTTAAATTGAACATAACTTTTTTCATGGTCTACAATACAAACGTTTGACCATTAATATATTTAACTACATATAATATCAGTAAACAAAAAATTACTTTTAAAAAACTACTTGTCATGACAAATCCAACTATATCACATACAACAACATAATTTATATATTTATTCAAATATATAGTCAAAATTTTCTTAGTTTGACTGAATCTTGATTTCGTGCAATTTAATCTGGAATGTAGGTAATATTCCACAACAATATCATCTTTTTTCACAATAATATTACCCAAAATGATATAAATTCCATAATATAATCATTAAATTTTAAAATTTAGTTTGAGATAAGTGCATATATAATCCTACATAATTCACGAAAGTGCACATATAACCCGATGATAATTGAAAATGCAAATATAACCTTGGATAGTTAGTTTATGTGCAAATATAACCTTTTCCAGCAGTTTGAGCCCGGAATTATATAAAAAGTCAATTTTACTCCTATGATTTTTTATTTAAAAAATGAAAAATAGTGAAGTTACCATTATACCCCTCCTCTCCTTCTCCTTCTGTGTTTCTCTCTTTCTTTGTTTGCGTGTCTCTTCGTTTTCTCTTCTTCCACTGAAAGAGAAAATTACATTTCTCTTCTTCCACTCCAGCTTTGGCGCCCTAGAGGCGGCGCAAGTTGAGGCAGGTTCCCGGTGGACGGCGAAGCGAAAAATGGGTGAGCGTGGAGAGGGTGTAGTGGGTCTCGATTTTCTAGCACTTGGCGGAGCGTGGGGATAAGGTTTCGTTTGAGGGCTTGGATTGGGCTTCGCTGGGATCTTCGGTGTTGGCGGAGCTGGGGATTTGAGGTGGTGGCTGAGTGGTGCCAGGATGAATGGAGCGGTGGTGGTGGAGTTCTTCGTGGTCGTAGCTTTGAATTCAAATTGCCACCCAGCCCGGGCGGAGGAGATTTGGAGTGGCGGGCTAGGACAGAGACGGGGGCAGGTTGGAGGCGGGGCTAAGCCGCTCGCCGGATTAGACTAATTAAGCGCCGGTGGGTCTGGTGTTTCGACGGTCTAGTGAAGTTCGACGATTGAAGCGGACTACGTCTTGTTGGTGCTGACGTCAGCTCGCAGTGGCGCTGTTTCTCAAGTTGATGGGCTCGCAGGAGAAAGGAGAACGCTATCGTCCTCGGAGTCGCTGCTTTCATCGTCGTCATCGTCATCTGGGATGGTGAAATCCAAGTCGAAGAAGGACCCGTTTGCAAGAGTCGTCGGATGAGGAAGTTGAGGACGGAAAGGCGGCGGTGAGTATGGTGGGAAAGGAAAGGGCAAAACTATCCATTTAGATTCAATATTTGGCCCAAGAACTTTTTTGTCATTTCAGATAAGGTCAACTACACGAAACTCAAGTCAACGTCGGAAATATCACCAGAAGGTTATATTTGCATTTTCGTTAAATAGTTAGTGTTATATTTGAACTAAAATTTATCTCAAAATTATATTTGTAATTTCTCAATTAAATAATGCTATATTTGTATATTTCCCCAAATAATTTTTCCAAAGTATTCAAACTTTTCTACTATTCACTGTATGTCTAAACTTTGGATGAGTTATTTGATCCTTTAAATTTTTATACAATAACACAATTTTCATTTTTTGCTTATTCATTTAATATTTAATATTGACACATTTCATATTTAGTAAAATTAAAATTATTTTCATCCATTTAATTCATATTTTACGAGAGTAAGATTAATTTAAATACATACTCCTCCGTCCCACTTTAAACTTCATATTTTTCTTTTTGGGATGTCCCACTATAAACTTTTAAATTTTAAATTTTCTACATTTAGTCATAAATATGTGGTCATAACTCTTCCTCTCATTTGATTTATGTAGGTTCACTTTCATCGCTCATTAAAAAGATGTCACGTATACTTGTTTTAAAGTTTGTGCAAAAAGTAATTAGAAAGTTTAAAGTGAGACAGAGGGAGTATCGGATACTCATTTATTCCACAAGGATTCCAAAATTTGTCCTAATCATTAAAATTAATTCTTTTATGTGACTAATTTTTTTGGCAAAATCTTGGGAAAGACGGTTTTTCCATAAGCTTATGGAAAGACGAGGTTTAATTATAATAATAAAAGGTAAAAGATCTTTGTTGCAATATTAAAGTTTTATTATGCAACGTGTAGTAGTTAT
>JAULKM010121474.1:0-20913 GCA_032355605.1 Rubia tinctorum | reverse complement strand
ATTTCCATAAACACAAATCCGTCGCAATATTTGTTTCGCACAAACTGTACTTCTGCATATGTTCCAACATGGTAAGTTTTTCTTTTTTACCATAAGTTCACAAATTACCAATCAAACAATCCGAGAGTCACACGTGTATTTACAATCTCTCCAAATTAATTCATACACATGACTTTACAGAAGGAAATTGTCAAAGTATTGAAAAAGGCCGAGAGAAGCTGGGGTGGCTGATTCGGAGGATGAGTTGAGAAAGAGAAGAAGGCTTCATGAGCAGCAGCTGAGAAATAGAGGGCAGTAAGAAGTCAATAAACAAAAGGAGTATGATGAATTGCACAAGCAAAAGCGGGAAGAAGAAGCCCGGAATGAAAGAGAGTCTGCTAAGCAAAAGCAGGAAGAAGAACTTAAGAAAGAGAGTCTGCTGAACTGGAAAAGAAAATGCAGCAAGAAGAGCAGGAAAAGATGAAAAAATATTTGCACACCAAGATAATCAGAAAGAAGCTCCTGGAAGTAGCCAGAACAAGGTAAAGGAAGGCCCTGCAAAACATGGAACTAGAAGCCAAAGCCAATGTGGTAGATAACTACAAGGTCATGAATGATTTTGTAGTCTTGTTGAACACCCCTCCTAGTCATCAATAGTTATATGTGAAATTTTGTAGTATACATGTAGGGCACACAACTCGTGTATATGGATCTCAAATCAATTTATGGTCTTATTTTGGATAATTTGTTTTTTTTTATAATATATGGTTTGATTTTTGATAATTGGTGTCATCTCCTTCAATCTAATTTTTATCAATACTCTGCAACTTTGCGCTGGTTTTTATTGAATGCTTTTCCATATCTTGTGTGGGTGTTGATTGTTCTGCGTTTCCTTGGAGCTAAACCATCTCGGGATTCCCATGATTGCTCAGTTCTGATTTTGAGATTCCCATGATTGCACACCATAGGTGTGGGTGATTGATCATTTTAGTTGTGATTTTGTAAGTAGTTAATACTAGAATTTGTAGTAAGCTTATAAACGATCCACATCAGTCCAATATGCACCTAAACCTAACAGAGAGACAAACTGAGGTCAGGCAGGCAAGTGCAGGGTCGTGCCTGCTCCAACGCTCCGTTTAGCCATTATTGTCATGTAGAAGTGTATCAAGGTGAATAGTGATATGATAGTAAATATTTATTTGGTTTCTGATTATTCCCCTCGTTTATGGTGTTTGGTGGTTGATGGGACTGGAGTTGTCCCATCAAACTCACCAAACACCCTTGCTTGTCCGCTATTGCACCCTTGGGCCGAAAGTCTTCCTTGGGCCATTTCCTTACAACTGGGCCATCAGGCCCATACGTTATCAAGTCCCCCCAGCCTATGGCCTGATTGATCGATTCAATCTAGGGCGATGGTTGAGTTTGGAGCTTGATCTTTTCCAGTCACTCGTGCTTGAGCTCCCCGGGGAGCAGATAGTGTCTCTAGGGCCTGTTCCTTGATTGATCTTATTTTTCTTTTTCCTTTGGTGGGAAACTTGGCGGTTTTTGGAATTTCAAACAGCCAACGTACACACAATCTTCATTTAATTATTGCGGTTTTCAACGGTTACGTTACCTGTCTGGATGTCTGCCACATGTCCCCTTTATGATGGTTTCCTCATGATGACTTCTGAACTTTCACCCTCTCCCTAGGCGGTTATCATTATTCCTTTGTCGTCCTGCCTCCCGAGAAACTTATTGGGTCCTTCCTCATCTTTCCTTTCTTTTCCTAACTACTCATTTTCTTCGTCACTTTCTTTCTCCGTTTTCCCCTCTTGCTTTTGTCTCCTCTCTCAAACAGTCTCATTCTGGCTCTGCTTTCCAGGCGGCCTCTAATTCTTCTCTAGGTACCCTCTCTGCTTCTTCTAACTTTCCTTCTTTTCTCACTTTATTCCTCTCGTTACGATGGTTTCTACTATTGGCCCTTCGAAAGCGGATTCTTACTGTGATACGACTAACCCTGAGTTTAAGGCGTTCCTTGACGTTATTGAGGCCACCTTTAATGCAAAGGAAATCCGTTTCCATGATATCCGTGACCATGTTATGTTGCTTCATGTCGGTCACACGGTGCTAGACGTGTCTGCTAGCATGGTCGCCGCCTACCTCGAGAACCTTAAAATTGATACCTTCGATTCCCCCTTTCCTCTTTCTTTCAGACCGTTTTGGTCTTCTACGAGTTGGGACAAACTGATCTCCCCCCTAACTCTGTTTGTGTTCTTTTGGGGCTTTGAAGTCCTATGTCGCCTTCTTCATGTTGATCCCTCAATCATTCTATTTTGCGTCTTCTGCCACTCGGCCAGGATGCCCCCTGACTGGACTTTTCTGAAGTTCCAGAAGGATGGGGTCAAACTGCTAACTGGCCTCCATACTCATGTTGAGTGGAAGTGGTGGTTCATATTCGTGGATAAGGACCTGGTCCTGGGCTTAGATAGGGCCGAGAGGGTGATCTTTCTCACCGGTCCAGAAAGGGGACAGGGTCTCGCCCCAGCACCGCTGAGACGGCTGTCCTACAGTTATTCATATCTTGCCTTGAGGTTGTGAGGGTGACATGTGACCACATCTTGTGGGATTCTGCCTTACGGGTTGTTGGCTTGTCGTATTTCCTTGGTGGCATTTCCCCATGTGAAAGTCCTGTTGACCTAAGTGGTATAGGTTTACTATTTATTTTTCGTCAGTCTACTTGGGATGCTGGTTTTGCTTGCCTTTACATGATTTTAACTTGTTTTAATTTTTTTGCCTGACTATTTTTGCAGGGATGTCTGTGGCTGCTTTCCATGGGGACCTTTCTAACCTTCTCCGCAGGGCTGTGAGTAATTGTCCAGCCTACTAGGTTGAGGATGTAGTTGGGGTCATGGATCAACAGGTCAAAGCCATCAATGTCTCCAACACTGAGGTCTCCGAGGAAGAGCCTATTCTGGAGATGGCTCGTCGCAGCTTCGGGAGAAGGGTTGAGCAAAATGAAACTGGCCCCAACCAGGCTTCCTTCTAGGTGATTCACGAAGAGGTCCTTAAGACCCATGCTTCTGAGGAAGAGGGGCTCGCGCTGATTACACAACCTGTTTAAGCAGTTACCTTCTCTACCCCTCCCTTTTTCACGCATGGATACTCATCTTGGGGTTCCATTCCAGGCCATTTGCACAGTGCTACAGCTCGGACAGAGTTCATCTCCCAGACATTTCCTCTTTCTCACTTCAACCCTTGACTGCGAAAGTGATCCTTGAACGTCACTGAGTCCAACTCCCTTGCTGATCGATCGACCGTAGCTATTTTCGAGGTATGCTCTTTGTTTTTGTTAGGAATTTGCTTTTTCCTTTTTTATCTTCTTTCTTACTCCCTTTTCTATTTCCAGCATCTCTGCTCAGCTAGGGACATGCATGAAGATCTGATACATGTATGCAGATAACAGAGAGCTTAAACCAGTTTTTACTCCCAGCTGAGTCGCACCTTGATGAGGGCCATTGACTTTTACTCCCATACTGAAGATGAAAACCAGTTGTGGGTTGTCCTGGGTAATGCTTTTCTTCCTTTCCATGAACATAGCTTTACCGAGTACTTTGTACAGTTTCATCCCGGCATGATGCTGGACGAGCTCGAGCCCAGACGGTGCCCTTGTCGAGTTTAACACGCATTCTTCTAGTGGGCCTGCCAAATTGATAATCCAGCTGGGAGAGCCGAGAGGGACGGAGCTCAGGTCGCTGATGGTGCTAACAATGCCGGGGAGGCTGCAGAAGATGAACCTCAGACTGCCAGGAGTCATGAAGCTCAATGGCCTTAGACTTTTTTATAAATATTTTCTGGATTCTCCCAACTTTAATCTTTTTATGCTTGTATTTTACTCCCCTGTTGAGGGATGAAACCTTATTTCCTTTTTCTGTTTTTCGAGGTATGCTTTTCCCCTTTATGGATGGTGAATTTTGCAGCTTTTAGGCTACCTACTTTTGCTAATTGGCTGTGCTTACAACTGTCATGGTTTCCTTTTGCTACTCTTTTGGTCATTGTCGTACCTCTCCTTCCCCTTTTTTGAAGTGTTGTTCATTTTGCAACACTGTTATCCTATCCAGTTTTCTGCATTTTTTTCAACATTGTTCTCCTATCCGACTTTCTGCTTTGAGACACTTCTTGTCAGACGTCAACATTTTCTTCGGTGTAGGGGGCAGAGTACTTCTCGCCGGTTATTGTCGTGGTTGTTTACCGACCGCCTTCTTTTATTTTCTTTCCTTTGTCTGTTGTTGTCTAGCCTGTAGTTGTGCTGGTCGTTAGGGCCAGTGTTGTAACTTTAACCCAAGTTAGGCTCGTTGTTGGACAGGTTGATTGTCGCCAGGGCTTCATTTTCTTTTACACGTTAAGATCAGGTCTGCTATTGCGCTGGCTTTTTAGGCCAACGTTGAAATTTTGGCCTGGCTCGGGCTTGTTGCTCGACAGCTATGATTGTGGCTGGAGCTTCATTTTCTTTGCCCTTTAAGATCCAGCCTACAGCTGCGCTGGCTGTTGGGGCCAATGGCATAACTTTAGCCAGGATCAGGCTCATTACTCGAAGGTTATGGTTGTGGTCGGAGCTTTAACCTTTTGCCTCTTAGGATCTGGCCTGCAACTGCGCTGGCTATTAGGAGTCAACGCTGCAAATTTAGCCAGGATCAGGTTAACTGCTCGACGGCTATGGTTGTTTCCGGAGGTTCATTTCATTTTCCCTTTGGGATCCGGCATGCAATTGCACTGGAAGTTGAGGCCAACGCTGCAAATTTAGCCAGGATTAGGCTAACTGCTTGATGGCTATGGTTGTGGCCGGAGCTTCATTTCCTTTTCCCTTTGGGATCCAGCCTACAGTTACGCTGGCTGTTGGGGCTAGCGCTACACCTTTAGCTAGGATCATGCTCATTATTCAACGATTTGTTTGTTAATTCCCTACACTTTGTCATTTCAAGAAAACAACAAAAAAGATGGAGGCACAGGTCAGGATTTCCTTGGGACCATACCACTTATGGGCTTATAAAAGATTTGATCTCTTCAGGAATTATGTCTCCCCCGTCGATCATATCAAACAGTTTGATAGTAGGTTTCATACATACATAAAGCTGCGATTACTTAAGTGTAACACCTTCTCTGGTTGGCTATGTTCCATGTCCGGGGGAATTGTCTTCCATCCATTGTTTCCATCTGGCATGCTCCCTTCCCCGACACTTCATCTACCTTGTATGGGCCCTCCCAGTCTATGTCTAGCCTCTTATGAACCCTGGGCTTGGCTTGCTTCATTCTTTCTCACCGCTAAGTTCCCCTCTTTCAAGGATCTAACCCCCAACATCAATGACTTGTACGCAACCTCCTTCAGTGCTACTTTCTCCCTGAGCTCATCCAGTTCTTCTAGGTTTTCCCTGAGATCTTGGTCATTCCCTTCCTGATTCATCGGCTCAGTTATTATTCTGTTGAGCATGACAATTTCTGGTAGAATGATAGCTTCTGTTCTGAAGCACAGCCTACATGGATATTCTCCTGTGAATGTCCTCGGTGTGGTCATGTATACCCATAGCACACTCACCAGCTCTTCCTCCCATTCTTTGGGCATTTCTTTGGGCATTTCTGCCACAAAATCTGCCATTAGTTTCCTCTTTATTGCTTTCGTATGTGCGTATTCAATGGCATGCTCTCCCAGCTCGACCACCCACTTAACCAGTATTCCTGAAGCCTCTAGCTTGGTCAGTAATGCCTTTAACAGCTGATTCGTCAGAACTATCACAAGGTGTGCCTGAACGTATTGCCTTAGCCTTCTCGCCGCGTGGACCAAAGCTAAAGCAAGCTTCTCATGACCTATGTATTCTTGCTCTGGAACCTGCAAAGCTCGACTCATGAATTATACAGGTCGTTGAACCTTATTCTCCTCCTTGATCAACGCGTCGCTGACTGACTCTTTGCTCCCTGCTACTTAAAAGTACAGGGTCTCCCCATTTCTTGTGCTGGTCAGGGTCGAAAGGTCTTTCTGATAAACCTTCATTTCCTCGAATGCTTTCTCCTGCAGCTCGCAGCATTGTACAATTCCTCTCCTATCCACACACCCCTTCAATGTTTTTAAGAAAGTGAGTGATCTCTCCTACTCGAGACATGAAACAATTCATGCTGAAAGCTTCCCATTCAAACTCTACATCTCCTTGACTGTGTTCGGCGATTTCATCTCCAAGATTCCCTTTATCTTCTTGGGGTTTTCCTATAGGCCTTCATTCGACACCATGTGGCCTAGGAATTTCCCTACCCCTACTCCAAACTGGTATTTGGCTGGGTTCGGTTTCATCCCTGTCTCCCTAAATTGCACCAAGATTTCTCTGACATCTTCCACAAATGTCTCATACTGATTTCTCTTTATCACCATGTCGTCCACATACACCTCCAGGTTCCTTCTGATCTGCTTCAAGAATATTTTATCCACCACCATTTGGCATGTGGCCCGACATTTCTCAGGCTGAATGGCATCATTCGGTAGCCAAAGGCTCCTTTATCAGTAATAAAAGCATTTTTTCTCTGTATCACTCTCTAGTGTGGGGATCAAATGATACCCCTTGTATGCGTTGAGAAAATATTTAATTGGATAATTAGTAAGGGCGTCTACCTTTTGGTCAATGACTGGCAACAAGTGGGGCAGGCTTTGTTCAGTCTGTGTAATCCACGCACATTATCCAATTGCCATCTGTCTTTTTCACCGACACAAGGTTAACCTAGCCTGGGAATTTCTTTCACAATCCTCACTACAACCAGCTGGCTCACCTCCTTGTTCACCGCCTTGTTTCTCTCCCTACAGAGAATTATCCTCTTTTTCTTGACAGGCTTGAAAGAAGGATCTACTTTCAGCTTGTGATAGCCAATGTCTCTTGGTACCCCCGTCATGTCTTCCAGTTTCCGAGCGAAGGCCCACCCGTTCTCCTTCAAAACCTTTTTCAGCCCACTTTTTACCTCAGGTGAGAGAGATATTCCCACCTGAATTGACCAGTCTCCTTTCAGCTATACCGCATCTACCTTTGCACCTAGCTTTGACTGGTCACTCCCGCCTACGATCATTCTGACATGCCTAGCTTTGTTGGCCTGTTCTTCTTGGCTCCCATTTCCGTATTCCCATTATCGCTTGATGAGCTCGATCCTGTGGCATTTTTAGCTCTCTGCTAGTCTTCTCTCACCGTGGTTATTCCTCTTTTTCAATGGGAATTTCAACAAATGGTGCAAGGTTGACACTATGTCTTTCAGCAGTGCCAACACTGGCCTGCCCAATATCGGATTATATGGGTTGTTCACCTTTACGACTGTGAACTCCATGTTCACAATCTTACTTCTCTCTCCTTCCCCTACTGTTATCGGAATGTGTATGATTCCTTTCCGCCAGAATGTTTTGTTTGCAAAATTTGCCGGTGGGGTGTTTGTCTACTCCAGGTTCCTCCTGGTGTTATCGTCTAGCTTCTCAAAGAAGTGCCAATACATGATCTCTGTGGAACTTCCATTGTCCACATATTCCCGGTGAATTATTTTGTCCATCACTCTGACCGTTATTATCACTGCATCTCCTCCAGCCGGCCTGTCCGGTATCGGATCACTAGCGCCAAATGTTATTGCTTCGTTTTTCCCTAGCTTTCTTTCTTCCGGCATTACCTGTGGTGTTTATCTGCAGCGTGCCTTTTGCTGAGACTCGGTCTTTCCTTCTGCACTTCCCCATATGATGGCATATATGCCTGTCATTGTGGCTGCTCTGTCATCCTCACCAGGGGGTGTCTTCTTTTTGCCTCTTACCGCGTTTTTTGCCTTTATCAGCCCTAGCCACCTCCTTTCCTTTCTCCCACCTCCATTCTATGTCGGGGCTCTTTGTTCTGCCTCGACCCTCTTGCTGTCTATGAGATCCTCTATACTTGTTCTTACTTTGATAGGTGGATTTGTTATGGGCCCTTGCACTTTTCGCCCAGGTGTGCCAGCTCGTCACTCTACGCAACTTCCTCTATATTGTGCTTCAAATGAATGCAATCATTCATATCATGACCATGATCATCATGGCAATCACAGAAATGAGACTTATTCCACTTGACGGGTTCCTCGGTGGCACATCCAATATATATTTCCCCGCGGACAAAGCGAAGATTTCCTTGGGGGTTTTGACCAGCGATGTGAAAACCCTTTCCAACCCATTGAGCCTGCTTAGCATCTGTTGGGTGCATCAACTGGAAGTCCCAGTTTTCCTCGGTTTTCTCTTTGACCTTTGCCTCTCGGTCTTCCACTGACTGTTACCTGCATACGCTTCCTTCCTTCTTTTACCAGCTAGGTCTACTCTGTTAAAGTTTCCAACTCTCATCATTAGTCTATCGATCATCGTCGGCGTGTCCAAGGTGAAGTCTCTCAATAACAGCTTGTGTCTCAAACCATTTATGAACGTGTCAATGAAAAACTGGTTGCTCCTCTCCTCCACTTGGTTTGCTTCATCATTAAACCGCTCCCACGACACCGACAATGTCTCTGCCGTCTTCTGCCTGATGGCCAGCAGCTCGGACCTTGTCTTCTGAAATTTCTTCCTCTACATGAAGCGAGTCAGGAACTTTTGCTCAAATTGACTGAAATTGCCAAGTGTCCCATTTTCCAGGTTTTTGAACCACACCCTGGCTACTGCTGTCATGGTGGTTGCAAACACTTTCCACCATATGGCTTGCGGTATCGCGAAAGTGGCCATGTTGGTGTAAAATGTGTGCAAGTGATCCTCTAGATCAGCCTTGCCACTATACGACTCTAGGTTCATTGGTATTTCAGCTTTGGATTAACCATAAACAGTTGTATCTGCCTGGTGAATGGCAAGCCCCTACTTTCTTTACTCGGGCTTTCCTCTCCCCCAACCTGCTATTTACCCCTTTAGAGTGGTACATAACATTCTCTCCATTCGCGATCTGTTGCGTTCTCTCTGCCTTCAGGCTGTTCCTTTCTCCTAGAATAATATGTGTTTTTCTCCTTCCTGGATCTACTCCGCTTTATCTGCTACCCCCTCTCCCCTCTGCTAGGTGATTCAATGTCACCTTCTTGCTCTGGGAAGAGCTCAGTTGGCTGTAGATCGTATCGTCTTCGCTTCGGCTTGCCGCTTTTCCTGTCATCCATTTCTTTCAACCATCTCATCATCTCCTTCTGAGATGTTACGATCGTTTGGAGGACCTCTGAGTTGTTCATAACCTTTGCTGTCGTGCAAAGCTGGTGTCTCTCCCCGTCAACGTCAACGTCGGGGAGACTCCTCCTCATGCTTCATGTCTTCCATTACCACTTGATTGTACAGGTTTCACGGTACCCATGCCTCTATTTTCTCCAAGCTGCATGTATGCTAAAAGATGATGTGATCCCCACAGACGACGCCAATGTTGATACCGGGATTTGTAGTATGCTTGTAAACGATCCATACCAATCCAATATGCACCTGAACCTACAAGACAGACAGATTGAGGTCAGGCAGGCAGGCACATGGTCGTGTCTGCTCCGACGCTCCGGTTAGTCATTATTTCTATGTAGAAGTGTATCAAAGTGAATAGTGATCTGATAGTAAATTTTTCCTTGGTTTCTGATTATTCCCCTCGTTATATGGTGTTTGGTGGTTGATGGGACTGGAGTTGTCCCATCAAGCTCACCAAACACCCTTGCTTGTCCGCTATTGCACCCCTGGGTCGAAAGGTTTCCTTGGGCCATTTCCTTGTAACAGGGCCATCAGACCCATACGTTATCATAAGTTTACATTAGGGGAAAAGGGGCAGAGCATTTAGGCATTCTGCAAGAATGGTTTGGGATGCACCGGTGGAATTGCTGTTTTTGTAATGCTGCCATTAGTCTTGTAGTAGCATTCACTAGTGCATATATGCTACTATTCTGAAGTAGCCTCTGTGGGAATCAGTTGAGTTGTGTTCCTGTGGTTTCAGTTTTTCAACTTATTCAGTGTGCTAGAATACTTGTGAAAAGAGCTCATTGATTTCTAAGCTAGGAAAACATAGCATTTAGGCACTGGAGCTGCTGAGCTCAAAGTTAAGGTAACCGATTGACAATTTGTTTCATATTTTAGTGAATCACTAACTGTTATTACATCATCTTGTTGCTTGGTGAGACCAGAAATTAGTCTAAAGGCATGTCAGCAATTGCTATTTATTGTGTTTTACTCTTGGTGTGTTAATGGTGTCTATGAACGTATCAAGTAGTTCTCCTCAGGGTCTTGGTGGTCTGAAGTTTTGTGTATGAAATAGCTCTCAGGTGGGAGACTTTGAATTGCATATAAAGCGAAATATGGAGCCTCCCAAAGCTCCTGCAGAGAGGTCCGCCAAGTTAGCGGCACTGGAAGCTTCAGGAGGTAGTGGAAGCTTCGAGGTGTTAATTGATGTGTAGCAACATGAACTTAATGTCTGTTGCCCTTAATTATCGTCGAAGAAGGTTTTTTAAAGAAGGGAAGTTAAAGAGAGAGGGATTGAGAAACCAAAATATCCTTTCTAGAATATTGTTTTTGGCTTATGAGGGAGAGAGAACACCATACAAAACTCTCTCAACAACTCAAAACTTTTCTTCCATCTTATTTTCCCCATCTTCCGATCATGATGGAAAGATGGGGAAACATTAATTTTTCCATTAATTTTCTTTGAGCGTTTATATTATTGAATAAGTGTGGATTTAACTTCATACATTTTTTTCGACCTGATAAATTAGATTGTTGTGTTATTGAAAATCACTCGATTTAATTGTTCGCGGCATCAGTGTTTTGTTCTCGATCTGGTTGTACAGTAGTGTTTTTCGTATTTTGTTTGTGTTTCTGTATTTTTCATTAATTTGGAAGCTTCAGACCTATGTTTTTTCAAGATGTTTACAGTTTGGCAACATAGACCGGGGATCAAGTGATGTTACAATTCTTGAAGATCCAAGTTTGGCGAAGTGAATGATGCGTGATACGCTCCTCTCTGCCAAGTAGTCATGATTTTTGCGGGAAGAGAGTTACATCTCTTAGGGTGATGTTACAGTTTTGTTGGATCTCTTATCTGTAATAGTACAGATGATCAGTTTGGTTGGCATGTATTTTAGAAATCCTTGCAATATATTAGTTATTGCTAGAGACTTGTTGAGTTGGATGTCAATTCCACTTATTTTAATGATGTTTTCCCAGTACCTATAAATGATTATTTTCAAAAAAAACACCATTACATAAAAAGCAAGATTTTAATGAAAAGGGAAGAAAATTTAATGGTAAAAACATGTTTATTGACTTACTTTAATTGTAAATTAAGTCCAAAAATATTATACTACAATTTCACAAAACCCTTAAAATTTATAACTGCATCAAAAAGTACTATGCCTCATATAAATTCCTTCCGTCACATTTCAAACTTGCTTTACCTTTTAACTTTTAACTATTGAATTGAAAAATGTTCGATCATTAATATCTTTCACTAAAAATAGTTAAAACTTATGAAATTTTAGTCTTATGAAAATACAGGCTATAATGAATCAAACAATGTATCACACAATAATATTTATACTTATATATCAATTCAATTTTAGAGTCAAAATTGAGAAGTTTTGACTAAATGAATAGTTAAATTATAGTTTAAAATGGTACAGGGGAGTGGATAGTAATGTCAAATAATATAGGATTTTTGTTGATCGTTAATTTTGTTCGCCGAAAACCTATTAATTTGTCTAAAGTTTAAAGGGTTTGTGTAGATAGTCAACTTGATTTGACCAAAATCTATTAAATTCTATTTGAATCATTCAATTCAACTTAGGGCCGTCTCAAATACTACAGAAGCTCTTCCAAAAAATTAATAATTCAAGACCCTCTAAGAAATAATATATTTATAAAAACAATTATTAATCATTAAATATCAAACATTTATTAAATACAATGTAATTTTTAATGCACTAGTGATTTTTTAAAAGCGTTATCCTCCTAACTTTTCTCAAAGCAAAATCATCGATTAATTCTTCATAATTTATTTTCTCCAACAAATCTTTCTTGATTGCTATCAATTCTAGCCCATTTAGTCTTTCTTGTAGCATTGTCGAGCGCAAATAAGACTTCACAGTTTCAATTTTAAAGAAGTTCTCTCTGCAAAAACAACAGTCACATGAATATATAGTTAATACAATTCTTTATGCAATCAGAGAATTAGGAAAAACATTCCATACGTTTCAAAATTTTCAAAATACCAACAACTCCCATTTTTTCATTGGGCAATAATTGTCTAAGTAGTTTTACATCCATAAACAATTCATTACCTTCAATATCAGACTATTACATGTTTTTAAGAGACGTTTCAAATTTATTACAACAAGACTTTAGCTGAACATCATCTATCGAGTGTAACTTATCAGAAGTAAATAAGAAACCAAATACATTATCATATTAAGTGAAGCAATTGTTTGGTCAATAATATATAAGAAATAATTCACTCTAAATTATTCTTCCGGAGTTTGTGAAACAACAATGCATCAATGAGATTCTCATCAAAATATCTTTTTCTTGTAATTCCACATCTCTTAGAAAATATGGGATCAATATCCAAATCAATTGAAATTTTTTTAGTTGTATCCATAACATCAGAAAAGTCGGGTTCTCTATATTTCTCAAAATAAGAAATCATTCCCTTTATTTTTATAATAGCATCATCAATAACTATATCTATTCATTGCAAATGTTTACTAACCACGGTAGCCAAATAAAATATATTATACCAAATAATTATTGGCATAAGAAAGTCAAAATCACCATGCTCATTAAATGCCAAGGATTTAACTTCAATTCTTATTTTAGAATCATTATCATCATCACTTACTTGTAGTAAATCTTCTCGAGTTTCGACAATTTCAAATCGTATAAATTTAACACTATCAATACAACTCTCCCAATGTGTGGATAATAATGATTCAAGGGTGAAGTCTTTTAAATTTTATTTCGAAATATTCATCTTTTAGTTGAATGAATGCATTGGTAATCTCAATCGGTGGGAAAAGGAAAGAAAAGAGACCTTCTATATTTATTATTAATTTTTATTTTATTCATTAAATACAACTCTACTAAAAGGCTCTAAAAATTGGGCCCTCAAATATTTGGAGACCCTGCTCGGTCGCTCATCTTGCACGTGCTATTAGACGGCTCTGTCTCTCACACACTGGAATTTCACGACAGGGATTCACTCATCCACAGTGGATCCGAACTCGCGATTTCAGAGCTCCGCCGCTTCTTCGTCAGAATTCCTCTCGCCTGCTCTCGCTGCTCTGACGCTCCTTCAATCCTTTGTGGAGCGATGAAGTTGTTCCTCAGCCGGTAGATACTGTGTGTGGGTTTGGTGAATTTAAATATGGGCCAAGCCCACCTTACACGCTTGTGACCCATTTTGTTTTTTTAATAAAAACAACTTTATTTATTAGATATGTTTGATTACAAAGCTAGCCAGATCATGGGCTCTTTTAACATCTTCCCTAGATACTTTTTGAAAGCTAACATTCCGACAACTAGAAACTAGATTCTTCAGATCATCAGCTTTATTAATAGTCTCTGGTGTTAGAGTTGATGTTCCTTGAGCCATATTGATTGCAAGCTGAGAATCAAAACATATTCTCACCCTTTGAAGACTCATTGTTTTGATGTCCTCCAAGCAGTGAATTATTGTCAGAATTTCTACTTGAAGAGAAGCTGCAGTAGTAATATGAAAATAGCAGCTCTGTGTGTGATTTCCATGATTCAAGTTCTCTCTGACAGAATGTATTTTCCCGTAACCAATTCTGTATTCAAAACTGAAATAAATAGAGAGTACAATGAAGTAAACTAGTTCTAGTAGAACACTAGTCTAGTCAGCATGTCTATCCAGAATCAATCAAATCTAATCAGAAACGTAATTTACTCTAACACCCCCTCAAGCGAAGCGTCGGATGCTCAGCGACGCAAAGCTTGGATCTGAAGAACTCGAACAAAGGACTAGAGAGACCTTCAGTGAAAATGTCGGCAATCTAAAGAGCAGTGGAGACATGGGCGACACACGGCTTCCCAGAAGCAACCAATTCTAGGACAAAATGGTAATCGATGTCATGTGCTTCACTCTCTTGTGAGCAACAGGATTTTGTGCCAAGAAAATAGCACTAATGTTGTCACATAAAAGCAGTGGAGAACCAGAAAGTGGAACATGAAGGTCACGAAGAAGATGAGTCAACCAGATGACCTCAGCAGCAGTGTTGGCGAGATCTCGATACTCAGACTCAATGCTAGAGCGAGAGACCGTGGGCTGCTTCCTTGCACTCCAAGAAATTAAATTGCCACCAAGGAACACAACATAGCCATACGTAGATCGACGAGTATCTAAACATCTAGCTCAGTCAGCATCAGAGTAACCCAAAACCTCTGGAGTACTAGATGAGCGAAAAGTGAGACCAAAATGAAGAGTTCCCCGAACATAACGAAGAATCCGAGTAACAGCCGCAAAATGGTCATCATGCGGATCCTGCAGAAACTGGCTAACGGTGTTAACCGCAAAATCCAGATCAGGGCGAGTGATGGTTAGGTACTAGAGGGCACCCACCAAAGAACGGTACAAAGTCGGATCCCTAAAGGGTGGACTAGAAGAGCTGTGCAACTGGGAGCCAGGAACAAAAAGAGTAGTCACCGGAGCAGCTTCGGACATCCCAACACGAGTGAGAATATCTCTAGCATACTTTGTCTGGCCCAAAAACAAACCAGACGAGGTGGATGACACCTCCAAGCCGAGAAAATAATAAAGAGCCCCTAGATCCTTGATAGCAAACTCCTGATGCGTTCGATTAATAAACTTCCGAATAAGTGTCGAGTCATTTCCGGTAAGGATGATATCATCAACATAAACCAGAAGATACAACAAAGAGGATCCACGAGCAAGGACAAATAGAGACGTATCTGCAACACTGCACTGAAAACCAAGCTGAGATAAATACGTGCTGAATCTCTGAAACCAGGCCCGAGGTGCCTGCTTGAGACCATAAATGGCCTTTCGCAGATGAAAACTGTAATCCGAATGTAGAGAGTCCTTGTAACCAATCGGCTGGGCCATGTAGATAGAAGTATCAATAATGCCATTTAGAAAAGCATTCTTGACATCTAACTGATGAAGGGGCCAAGAGCGCATCGTGGCAATGGCAAGGATTGTCCGAACCATGGAGGCTTTGACCACCGGGCTGAAAGTGTGATCAAAATCAAACCCTGGAATCTGAGAAAATCCTTGTGCGACCAGCTGGGCTTTATGATGATCCACAGAACCATCTGGTCAATACTTCAGCCAATAGACCCACTAAGAACCAACGACATTAACACCTGATGGCCGAGGAACAAGATCCCAAGTATGCTATCCTCGAAGAGCCGCAATATCATTATCCATAGCAGTAACCCAAGAAGGATCCTTGAGAGCTGCACGATAGTCAGTAGGTTTGGAATGAGCAAGTAAGGCAGCAAGAAGGACATGAGCAACAATATCTGAGTAATCGCGACGCTGAATACCGCCTGTCATGAACCTAGTGGACATTCGATGGGCACGAGGTCGAGGAGGGGACACCGGAGGAGAAGAAGCCGCAGATGATGCAGGAGAAGAGGCATCGGATGTAGCCAGAGAGGACTCAGTTGAGGAAACCTGGAACGGGACCGACCTTTGGGCTGGATGGGAGGAGCGGGAACCGAAGTCACAATGTTCATGGAACAGATGGAGCAAGGTGCAGGGATAGGCATAGCAGTCGTCAAAGATAATTTTCCCGTAACCAAGTATGTATTCAAGACTGAAATAAATAGAGAGTACAATGAAGTAAACTAGTCCTAGTTGAACACTAGTCTAGTCAGCATGTCTATCCAGAATCAATCTAATCTAATCAGAAACGTAATTTATTCTAACAAAGTTAAAAGAGGAGTAGTAAAAGGTTCTATTTTGGCTTCTGTTCTTAATAACCAAAGTTATAAATCTGGAACCGAAATTGAACCCGACATCAGGTTGATCGACTACTTACTTTTTTAAACAAAAGTCAAAAGTTTAACCCGAAATCGAAATTGACATCAAATGGACGTGAGACCACAACCAAAATCAGCCACACTTAGACGTTGGAAGACATAAAATGATGTTGTTTTTGGGGAAAGATGAAGATAGTGGGTACTGGCCCGCCGACGTGGGTGGTCAGTTTTGGGTGGTGAGAAACTGACCAAAACACAACAGGTGTCGGTTATCGATTTCACCCACATGTTAAGAAGCACTCGACACATTCACTGGTCAACCCCTTAATAATGGGTGCTTAAATCTTACTAAATAGGCTAGACTTCCAATAATGGTCGAATGGATGATATACTTGCAATGAACTCTTTGTGAATACTAAGAAAATGAGTTTGACTTCTTGTAACGAGAGATCAACATTGACTTTGCTCTGTGTTAACACATGACAACTTAATTTTACTTTACGTAAACAATGGTTAACTCCAATTTACCTTTCTATGAACATTAGAAAGAAGGTTTCACTTTCCACAATTTAAACAATCAACATTGATTATAGATTTGATGTTGTTTAAACACTCGAATATATGTTTAACTAATGGTCAATCCTTAATTAATGGTTGCTTTAACCTTACAAAATAGGCCAAACTTCTAGTTATGAATGATTATACTTTCACTTAACTATCTACGAAAAAAAGGAGTTTGACTTCCCATAACGAGAAATCAACATTGATTTTTTTGTATTAACACTTGAAATTGAAATTGACTTTACGCAAGCAACAATCTACTCTTAATCGCCATTCTATGAACATTACAAAGAAAGTGTGACTTCCTGTAATCAGTTGTCAACATCGTTTACTCTATCTTAACAATTCATTATAGGTTTAACCTTGCTTAATCAGTGGTCAACCTCCATGTACATTATAGAATAGATCAGACTATCCGTAATGAACAATTATACTCTCATTTTGCTCTCTATCAATACTAAATAAAGGAACTTCCGGTAATGAACGGTCAAAATTGACAATTATAAATGAAAAAATCTAAATCTAAAATCCCAACAAATTAACCCCCGAGGCATAGGATGAGTTTTCATATGGGTACTAAATTACATGCTATAAGAATTGATTACAATGGTAATTTCTACACCCTTACCCATAATTAAAATAACATGAAATCAATAGTTTATTTACTTTACTTAAATTAGAATGTGCATTCAATCTTAAAATCTCCAATGATTAGTGTGCCCTTCTACTAGTGCTCAACCTTCCTTTCCCCCCCACTCCCATCAAATTAATAAAGATGAGAAACAAAAAAATCAAAATAAAAAAAATCAAACCATGTCAAATAGGGTTAATAGCATGTACAGTGGTGGTTTCAGAGTGCTTTCAACTAGAAACTGAAATCGAATTGAAACCACACTAAAAATAAAAATTTCCTTAATGGGGATTTTAGAGTAAGACCAGTCTTTGGTTGCTACCAATTGAAACTATCCAGTTGGTTTCCAAAGGTGTCCCACGTGAAGCTGCAGTTCTTTTTCCTAAGGTATTCCCCCACCCTAATATTTTTAAATTGTTGTTCTACTGTTTGGGACATGTGGCCGTATCAGGTGGTGTCATGTGTCCCAACTATTTTTTAAATAAAAATTGCATTATTAAAAAATGAAATTTAATTTTTGAAAATTTTAAAAATCAATTTTTTAAAAAAAGTTTTAAAAGTTTTGATTTTTATTTTAAAAATCAAAATTAAATTTCGAATCTTTTTTTAAAAATTGAAATTACATTCCTTTAAAAAATATGGTTCTTTTTAATTATGGTTCATAAAATAATTTTCAGAAGTTAAAATTATTTTTAAATGTTAAATTTTTAAAAAAAATCAATTCAAAAATTACAAGTGTATTATTAAATAGGGATAAATACATTTATAACCCTGACTTTAGGTTGAAAGTGTCAATATAACCCTGCAATCTCAGAAAGTGCCAATATAACCCTAACTTTCGGAAAATTAGTGCCGATATACCCAAAGTCATTATTTCCGGTGTTGACCGATCGAATTCAGGCAAGAAAAAATGAAATGACAAAAGTATCCCTCCTCCTAAACATATCTTTCTTTTTCAAGAAACCTAATTCTGACGCCACCTTGCTGCCTCCAGGAATCACCGTCTCCGGAAATCGCCGCCGCCAGAAACCGCTCCGTTTTCTTTACTTCTCCACTGCCGCCGGAAACCGCTCCTTTTTCTTTACTTCTCCGCCGCCGCCGGAAACTGCTCCATTTTCTTTACTTCTCCACCGCCTCCTGCCACCCTAGCTCCCCCCACCTCCGCCACCACCGATTCTCCACCCTTGCCACCGATTCGAACACCGCTCCGCCGCTTGCAACCCTAGCCCTCCCCCGCCTCTGCCACCACCGATTCGAACACCGCTCCACCACCTGCAACGCTAGCCATCCCTCGCCTCAACCACCACCGATTCGAACACCGCATCCCCCGCCTCTGCCACTACCGATTCGCCACCACCGCTCACACACTAAACCTCTGCCACCTGCAACCATAGCCCTCCCATGTCTCCGCTACCATCAATTTGCCACCCTCGCCACCTATTCACCTCAACCCTAGCCCTCCCCTGGCAACCACTTCAGCCCTCCGCAACCACCCACCGTGCCCTTCATTTCTCCGCCGATGAATGACTCGGGTATTTCTCCGCCGATGAATCGGTAAAATAACTATGGCACGACGGCCACCCAACACCGCCGCAATGCTCCAGTTAGCTACCTCCGCCCGCTCGCCACCGTTTTCGGCACTGCTCAGCCAAGCACCGGAAAACAGGGAGTACTAATCGGAACGAAGGGAAGAAACCGGGGGAGAGAAAAAAGGGGGGAAGAAAATGAATTTTTTCATGTTTTTAATTTTTTTATTTCAAGGGTAAAATTGTATTTTCCATACAATTCGGCTAGAAATTTGTTGACTGAAAGGTCAACACGGTCAAGGGTCATTTTGGCACTTTCGGAGATTGCAGGGTTATATAGGCACTTTTAGCCTAAAGTAGGGTTATTTTAACACTTTACTTTATTAAATATCACATTTCAATTTAGGTCCTGTCCAATTGAGTTTATTTG
This sequence comes from Rubia tinctorum, assembly GCA_032355605.1. Classification (NCBI taxonomy): domain Eukaryota; kingdom Viridiplantae; phylum Streptophyta; class Magnoliopsida; order Gentianales; family Rubiaceae; genus Rubia; species Rubia tinctorum. The sequence continues at coordinate 1,825 of JAULKM010121474.1, read as the reverse complement.
ATGTTGAATTTAGTTTATTTGTGCTAAATTTGGTTTATTTGTACTGAATTTAATTTATTTGTGCTGAATTGAGTTTATTGGTGTTGAATTGAATTTTGTGTAGAATAGTTTATTTTTTCAAAAAAATGAAAAGAATGACTCCCAAAATAATGTTGTACTCATAACATATTCTATTTTAGACTCACTACACAACTGTCGAGAAGTCAAATAAAATTTTAATTTTTCTTTCAACACTGAGTTTATTGGTGCTGATTTAGTTTATTAGTGTTGAATTTAGTATATTGGTGCTGAAATATGCTGAAAATAAATCCAACTAGACAAGACCTTATTTTGGTAGGTAAATTTATTTGAATTAAATATTGAGTGTAAAATTAATGAGTAGAATATAAAAAATCAAGTGGGGTCCATGAAGTGGTTTCAAAATGGTTTCAACCACTGTGGAGAGAATAATTAAGTGGTTTATTTGTGGTTTCTGTTGATGAGGTGGAAGAGAGACATTGAATATTTAATAAAGTGAAACCGCAAGAGTGGTTTCAGAATAGTTTCACCACTACACATGGTCTAAGTGCAGTTTTACTCGATGTCGCTTAGGTCTCTCTCGTGGTTTTGGTTGACCGACACCCGATAAACCTTTACTTGACATCGTACTAGCTGGTTGCAAGCCGCGCGTTGCGCGGTCTTTCTATTTTAAATTTTGAAATATATTTTACTAATAACTTTTATATATTTATGTCAAGCACCATATAATATAAATTCTTTGTTTGGTACAGTAAATCAGAGATATTGAAGTCATTTTAATTAACCTAAACTTAAATTGTCCAAAAATAACATACTAATATTATACACCCTCCGTCCCAGAGAAATTGATACAATTGCTTTTGGATCGGTATTTTACGAAAGATGAGGTGGAAGTGTTGATGGAAAATAAAGGAAGGGTATTTTGGTAATGGAAGAGTTGACTAGTAGATTTAATCAACCTTTTGAGAGATAATATAGTAAATGTATAAACTCATTTTTTGCCACTTTAGATAAGAATTGAACTGTACAAATTTATGTGGAATGGACAAAAATAAAAATTGTGTCAATTTCTATAGGACGGAGGGAGTAATGTGTTATTGATTTTAATTCTTTACTATATATTAATCATAATTTATTAAAATATCATACTATATCTTTATATCATACTATATCTTTATTATCACTAAATAAAATCCAAATAAACACATAATGTGAAATAACAAAATGTTCAAATTTTTGTATACAATGATAGAGTACTTTTGATAGAAATATGTATGCATATTATTTATTTAGTATGTATGTATGACAAACTCTTGTTTTAGACCGGCTAAATATTAAATGAGGACATTTTACAATTAGTGAGACTAATTAGGTCATTTGATACCTAATTCTTTTTATTGCAATGAGATACACATAATTATGATAACATTTTAAAAATGAATCTCAATATATAAATAATTACTATTTAAAAATTCAAATGAAATATTATAAAAATAATAAGTTTTTATTGTATTCAATATTTAACGATTTCTAACTAAATTAGTTATTTGACTTCATAACTCATATATTTTTCTTAGATAACTAAACTTTAAAATTTTAAATAAACTTTATTTTCAATTTAAATGTAAGACACAAAATGTATTTCATAATATTTTAATTTATAATATCGCACAACTCCGAAAGTTATAATAATGTGATGAAACTATCACACAACAAATAATTTTTTATGTGAGTGATAGAAAGGTAGGTTCTAAAATTTTGAGTACTTCCAACATAAATTTAGATACATAATTTATTAAAATTAGAT